>JBBPUH010000542.1:0-10591 GCA_038094555.1 Boletus aff. phaeocephalus
GTAACATATTTGGACATAACATTGCTGCAACCCTACATAAAAATATTGCAGTAAAACACACATCAATTTAGCACAGTAACCATCTCTTCATTTTAGTAGTGTATTTTACCACAAATCAGGTGTAACCTAGAATTGCAGTAAAATAGACTAGTAAAAGTGAAGAGATAGTTAGGGTGGTAAATTGAAGTGTGATTTACCACAAATCAGGTATAACCCAGAATTGTGGTAAAATGGATTAGTAAGAGTGACAAGAGAGTTAGTGTGGTAAATTGAAGGGTGATTTACTGCAAATTGGGTATATGGTGGAATTGCAGTAAAATGGATTAGCAAGAGTGACAAGAGAGTTAGTGTGGTAAATTGAAGTGTGATTTACTGCAAATCAGATATATGGTGGAATTGTGGTAAAATGGATTAGTAAGAGTGACAAGAGAGTTAGTATGGCAAATCAAGGAAATCCAAATATGAATTTACCACAAATGGGGGGTATGTGCAAAATGTGGTAAATAAGTTCAAAAATGGAGATAGTTCATTTATCTCCAATTTTGGATTTATTGTATCACATTTCATACATATCCCAAATAAGACATATATGATAGTGGTGTGGTGATGGTGAGACATTACATATGACCACCATGATGCAACGAGACATTGTCTCACATTTGGGCCTTTGGCCCAAATGGGGGGTAAGCAAGGCGAATGCTCGCTGTGGAGGCCTGCGGCCTCCACTGCTTGCATTCGTCAGTGAGAGTTTTATACTACATCCTAATTAATTGGTGTCTTGTAATACTACATGAGATGTTTTCGGCCGAAACAGGGGTAAGCAAGGCGAATGCTCGCTGTGGAGGCCTGTGGCCTCCACTGCTTGCATTCGTCAGTGAGAGTTTTATACTACATCCTAATTAATTGGTGTCTTGTAATACTACATGAGATGTTTTCGGCCGAAACAGGGGTAAGCAAGGCGAATGCTTGCTGTGGAGGCCTGCGGCCTCCACTGCTTGCATTCGTCAGTGAGAGTTTATTACAACCTAACTAATTTTCGTCTCACAACACTATACTTAGAGTTAGCTTGTAAAATACTTCTATGGATTACTGAGTACCTCAGTCTGTGGTCAGTGCGTCGCAGTCCGGTCGCACACCTTCCTAATCAGGTAAGTTGCAACTCGCTGGTGAAACCTGTCTAGGTACGTTCTTCTGAAACTCCGAGACAGCTCATCAAGCATCTATAGTGCAGTAGTAGCCTATATATATATTGTACAATATTATTTTAAAGCATCATCATCATCGAGATGCGTCTGTGAAGGTGGGACGTGCATCCATTGCAGTCACAAGGTGCAGCAGCCGAGTGGTTTCCATATTTGGTAAGTCATGACTTGGAGTCGCAGCGCTCTTGCTGTAGCACGCTTCACCATCTTGATCTCATCGCTGTTGCCTGTCGTGCAGCGGGGATACTCTCCCTGCTTCTGTACCACACCTGATCGCCTTGATTTGCCTGGATTGGCCTCGCCATCCCCGTGGTGCGTGAATCCACCTTGCTGATCCTCTGGGTGGTGGTTTCAATTTTCCTTGTCGACGCAGTGGATTTGAGATTGCGTCAGGGTCATTTGAGACGCTTGTTGGATCTGTGGATGGCTTAGGTATGTCACATGTCCATCGTTGATGGTGTTTGTGCTCACATGCTTCAGCTAGCATGTCTGTTTTGACTCGTTTCAACATGGTGTGCAGCGCGCATTGTGCCATCAATCTGGCACCTTTCACCATCGTATCCGACGCCGTCACCGTCGCTTTTGTCACTGTCGGCTTCCAACCCTTGTTTATCCACTCTCCTTGCTCAGGGTTTCATCGATATGCATTCATTTTGATGTCGCGCACATATCCGTTGCTTTGGGGACGCTCCCTGACGTGGTGGACGACATTTGGTGGTGCAGGTGTGTGCCTGGTCTTGTGCCATCCATGCTGACAGGTGCGCTCCTCAGCTAGTGCCTAGTGCCCTCGCAAACATCACCTTGTTGTCATCACAGTGGTGGTGGCGGCGCAGAGTTGTCGTCGTCATCATCGTGATGGTGTCAGTGATGCAGACGTGGTGGCATCGACTTCACCATTGTTGTTGTCAGGGTGGTGGTAGCACAAATGTTGCATTGTCATCATGATGATGGTGGTGGTGGCGCAGATATCGCATCATCGTTGTTGTGATGGCATTAGCGATGCAGACATGGTGTCATCGTCAGGGTGGTGGCAGTGTAAACATCACATTGTCGTCGTTGTGGTGGTGGCGGCGATGTCGCATCGTCGTCATCGGGGTGATGGCAGCGCAAGTGTTGTGCTGTCATTGTTGTGACGGTGTCGGTGATGCAAATGTGGTGTCATCGTCATCATCGTGGTGGTGGCACGGACATTATGTTGTTGTTGGCACGGTGGAGGCAGCACAGTTGTTGCAGGCGTGGTGGTGCAGCCGTCGCATCGTTGTCATTGCAATGGTAGTGGCGACACAGACGTCTCATCGTCGCGGTGGTGGCAGCGGCACGGACATCGTGTTGTCGCTATCGCGGTGGTGGTGGCAGCACGGATGTCGTGTCGTTGTTGCAGTGGTGGTGGCGGCACGGACGCTGCATCTCGCATGCGGAGACGATGACAGGTGCGCTCCTCAGCTAGTGCCTAGTGCCCTCGTTCAACTCGTTTCGAGTCATATTGCAACCTGCTCACTTTGTCAATTTTTTGGAGTATTTTGATGAAAGAGTATAGTCAGTCACAGTATAGGTCAGTCATGCTGCGATGGCCTCAGTGGACGACATGCTGGGTTTGAAATGCCACATGGTTCGTGTCAAGCAAAAAAGGAAAAAAACGTGGAGCAAGCGAGATAAGCGGGCGAAGCGACTGAAGCGTCAGAAGAGAAAGTCACATGGGTTCTTTCACACGGGTTCACGGCTCATTCTAAGATGTGCCAAAGAAAAAAGTGAAAGACTGAGGAGAAACCTGGAACTGAGAGAATGTGAGTGATAACACAGAGCATTTGGACTGACATGGATGAGCACAAGTGGAGAGGGCAAAGGTGGCAAGAAAGGCAGAGAGCGAGAAGAATGAGGAGGAAGGTGAAAAAGATAAGGGGGTAGAGAGTGGAGAGGAGGTGTGTGAGTTGATGGAAAGGGTGAAGGAGTTGAAGGAGGAGGTGGGGGAATAGAGAAGGAAAATGGAGAGGAAAGAGGGGAGTATAAATGAGGATGAGGGAGAGAGGACAAGAAAAGGTGAGTTGAGGATGGTGGAGCAAGTGGTGAATACACACCTTCTCTGTGTGATGTATGTGGACATTGGTATGTCTCTGTGGTAAGCCAGCTGATGAAGCATCACAGATGTCAAGACATGATGTGAGTGTCTTGTTTGATGGTGGGGATAGGAGAGGACTCACCAAGAAGGACAGGCAAAATGCAATGCAGATGAATGTATCCTGCAAGCACAAGTTCTGTGGACCATGCTTGGTGCAAACATGAACAATGTACTACCACACACTTCCCAAGTATGAAGAGCACAGCAAGATGGTGTTCAAGTGCCTGATGTGTCAGCTGGAGACGATGAGTCTTGTTTGGCGAAGAGAGTGGACAATGGAGAACATGCCATTTAAATACAACCCATGGATGAACCAGGTGATCAGCTGGATGTGAGAGGAGGGGAGGAAGCTCATGGAAATGGGGGAGGAGGAAGGGGAGATGTGGTGGTGAGAGGAGAGCAAAAGTGAGCAGTGGTGAGTGGGTGCCAATGTTAGAAGGGGAGTGTGCTTATGAGGATGGCAGGCAGAATATGTCCATGATCTGATGATTTGAGGAATGGTGGACAGAGTGGGAGATAGGGGAGATACTAAGGGAGTTGTGAAAGGAGGCAGAGGTGATTGAAATCCTGTCTGACTAGCCCATCTTGCATACATATATATTTTATGAGCATGTCACTTGATGCACGACATTTGAGATTCACACAAGTATGGGCAGTGATAGATTGTATGGATTACAATTTCTAGCAAGGACATGATAGAGTCTACAAAAATAGGGCTAGAACCAGTGGGCATGTGGTGTGTGATCAAAATGAAAGGTGACTCATGATGGAGAATAAAAAATACTGCAAATCAGGCATATATGGGAATTGCAGTGATTTTGACTATCAAAAATGAAGTGAGAACATCAAAACAAAGAATGAAAAAGACTGCAAATTGGGGGTATAGGTGAATTGTGGTGATTTTGACTGTTAAAATGGAGTGAGATTATCAAAATGAAGAATGAAAAAGACTGCAAATTGGGGGTATAGGCAAATTGTGGTGATTTTTGACTGTGGAACAGAGGAGATAAGATACAACAAGTGACTCATGATGGAGGATTGAAAAAAACAGCCAATCGGATATATAGGGTGGGCTTCTGTGACAGCATACAGAGGGTGTTAATTTCCATAGAGAATGAAATGAAAAACTGCTTACACAACCCAAAACCACTGCACATGGGGGATATATCCAAAATGCAATGATAACAGGGGTGATAAGTGATTGTTCCAGAACAACAGCACACACACCTATCTTCACACATCATGCAGAAAGCACAAGCCCCCAGGAAAGCAAGAAAAACCACCAAGGATGGTACTCAGGGATCTGGAATGGGGAGTCAAACAAGTGGGAAGACAAGGGTCAACAAATACATCAATCAGTACTATGACAGACAAGAAAAGGTGGAGAGTACACTGATTAGATTCACATGCACAGATGTGGTGAACAGGAACCTGGTATTTGGACACTACAACAAATATGAGCTGAATGTAAAGGAAAAGGGCACATTGCTTGACTCATTCTTGAGCAATGGACTGGACAGGTATGGCAAGGCAAATGCGATCAATGTGATTGTGAAGGAGGATGTTGTTCCTGGGACAGTGAAGCCATGGTCAGAATTGGAGATGGTCCAACATGATGAATCACACCTACCTTGGCTTCAGTTGAAAGGTGATGCATTGGTGCACAAAAATGCTGCAAAAGGAACATTTGGAATGGAGGTCATTGCTGCAGGGGGGCAACACTGACAGGCAGCATTGATTAACTGGATCAGGATGAAGAAATCAGTGTTGACACAAGCAAAACGTGATCTGAAAGAGATACAAGTGAAACAGGCCAAGGATTCAAGCACTGTGTCTGAGGTTGACATGCGGTCAGCCATAGTGCTCATCAAGCATTTGAATGGGCTTGTGAGTTTGGGAGGATCATGGATCATTGCTGTATACAATGAAGGTGAGTGTCTGGCACAATGAGTACACCAAAAATGCTTACCTGTCTCCACAGGCAGAGTAGATGAATCAACAGGGATCCGTCTGTTGACAAACCAGTGAATCTACAGTTATGCAGAGATGGTGGAGGAGGGTGTTGTGCAATTGTACCTGATGATGAAATTGGAGGACCAGCAGTGGCACAACCATAAGACCAATCACAATCTCTGTTTGAGCTCATGTGGATACAAGATCAGCATGCTGCTATCTCAGGATTACATTTTCCATCTGCTTGAGACAATTATAGACATACCATCAACTCACTATGTCCATTTGGACATATTCAAGATTACAAGCTTCACGAAAGACTTGATGTCTGACTATGGCAGGGTGAGCACACAACGACTAACATGAGAGCAAACTGATTGTACTGATCACACATTGATCGCAGTTGCTCATGATATTGACAATACTGCTTGAAGAGCAACTGTGACTGTGTTTCAATACAATCGAATGAGATATTATGGAGGTGCAATGTGCATAGAAGACGCTGTCAAACCCCAATGCGAGTGAATGTGAGCACAAGGAAGTGGAGACATACTTATTATCTTGCATCGACAAACTAACAAATGCAATGCCAGTTTTGGACGTGCTCAACAATGAAATATGAGGAGTCATAGACATGACATACCAAGAGATGCTCAGCAGTGAGCATGCATGGAAATTCATGGGGCAGCACGTTGATGCATGGATGGATCAGTTCAACAGCTACATGCAGCAGATCATCGACCATCTAAATGACATGGTGGTGAAACGGGCAATCCAGCCAGAGATGAGTGATGTACCTGCAGATGTGAAGAAGGCATGGGGCCACTGTGCATTGAAAGTAAAGGTTGTTCTTGAGATGTCGCACCCATCTCAACCTGATTACATGCCATTCATGTTGTGTTCTATGTGGAGGTTGCTTTGTTGTGTCCTGGGTAGAGTGTCTTGGGTGTTGCTTGAGGTAAGTGATTCGTGGTGAATCATGTGCTCACTTTGACTCTGTAAATTGTGACAAATCAATGTATGGGCTGATTTGTTGCAAATCATGCCTCTATTTTACTGCAAAATGGCCTCTACTGCAATTTGCAGTAAGATATACCTCTGATTGTTGTTCTGTTTTACTGCAAAATGGCCTATACTGCAATTTGTGGTAAAATACAATCTCATTTTACTGCAAAACAGCACATGGTGCTGTTTGCAGCAAAACACATCTTTGTTTTGGATGGTTTGTTCTTCTTCTGACCATCATCCCACAGATGTCTTCATGGTTCAGTCCACTTGTGTACAATCACAAGATCATTGGCATGAAATGGAGAATGGGCTCAGCAACCACTGACATGGTCAGAGCATTTATGGTGCATCCCAACATCAAACCAGATCTCACACAAGATTATCTCAAGCTGGTGCATCCATTTCCAGTCTCAAACTGGGTTTCTTTGATTGCCATCACAGTTCATGTGGGGTTTGATCAAGAACCTCCCTGTCCTGATGTGCCTTGAAGATGATCTCAACAACTATGGGTTCCCTGAATGACCACAGTCCATGAAGTCACTCAAAGAATACATGCTACTTGAGGGCACACACAGCATTGGCCATCTCTGGAAGCCAGGACAACCCCTCTCTGTTATCAAGTGTCTGGGCAACACACAAGGTGAGTCCATATTGCTGTCGCTCTTGTTGTCAGTGTTATTTGATTGTTCGTTATGCAGAAATGTTGTTGAGGAAGGAGCTTCACATGGAGCTCATCCTCTTGAATGAGAAACTCAAGTCGCTTCTCAGGAGAAAGATGCTTGTCACCATCTAGAAGAACTGGATGGAGCCATGGCATTAATTGATCCACATCACTGACATTCAATATGAGTTTGTGTGCATCATCCTGCTGCTCAACTTTCACACCATGCCATGGAGGAAGATGACTGACTCAAGCGAATTATGTCTTCAAAAGGAAATGCTCTGCTCAGCCATGATGGAATACTCAGCCATACTCAAATATTGCCTGTCTCTGTTCACAATGGATCACAGTGCCACCACATGTCTTTATGCATACATTGACCATGTGCTTGCTGATGCAGTCGACAGTAGCAAAGGACATCCTTGCCCCAGATCACAGGAACAAGCCACCACCATCACCTGGCTCGATGGTATCAAATATGATCTGCTCTTGCTCCAGAATGCTGCTCTGTTTGATGTCATTCATGAAAACCACTGCATGGAACATAGCTTGGTGAGACACCACAACAAGGATGCCATACAGAAGGTCATCTGTGTGATTCAAGCATGTCTGTCCTCATGGAATATCATCTTTGGAGAAGACATCTCCAAGCTGGCCACAGCACATGGAAAGCTGATGTGCCCAGAGGTGTAAAAGAAGGCAAAGGAGCTCATCATGGTATGCTTTTCTCCTAATTGATCAATCTGTTCACACATTGCATGCTCAATTCCATTAAGCTCTCAGCATCAGCTCATACAAACACCATGAGAAAGAGCTCGATGTTGATGCCTCCATCAACTACACCCAAGCTTCACCTGAAGACAACTTTGCATTTTCCTGGATCACAGACAACACCAATCAGGAAGACAATCCCAATGCTGATGGTTCCTCTTCCACCCAGGTGCAAGACATGAGCACCAAAGGCTACAATTACATATTCAGCACATTACAGACTCAAGACCATCTCATGTTGCTTGGTGTCTGATTTTATGATGAGAGGGCCATCAGAAGTGAGTTGTTCATTCGTTCTGTTTTGTCCTCTAACTCACATTCCAGAACATGCATCAATTGGAAACAACTGTCTGTCAGACATCCATTTCTCTGGTAATGATGAGCATGGTTCCTCTGGCAATGGCTCACCCATGGGTGACACCACGCATGCATCCGCAATGGACGATGAATCTGTTCGTGTCAATTTGATTGTCAACAACACTCAAGACAAAGGTGTGTTTTGCCACATTTCACCCTCTTGTCCATTTTGCAGTAATTTTTGTCTTTGTTTTTGAACTTCTTGCCCTTTTGTTCATTGTAATCATTTGATATGTCATTTTGCCACATTTTCACTTACATGCTCATTTGCAGCATTTTTGCTTCTTGTTCATCACATTTGTCATGTTGTTTTTGCCACAATTCCACTCACATGCTCATTTGCAGTATTTTCGCATCTCATTTGTTGCACTTGTTGCATCATTTTTGCTGTAATTTAACATATCACCACATTTGTGGCATTTTTGCTTCTTGTTTGTTGCACTTGTTGTGTTGTTTTTACTGCAATTCGACATACCACCACATTTGCAATGTTTTTGTGTGCTCACTTCTCTGCTAAGGCTAACTCTGTTAATACACTCTTGCATTGTTGTCAGATGTTTCTGTTTGCAAAGGCTAACCCTCTTGTTTCCTTTTTTAGCTGGTTTGTCTGCCATGTCTGGTGTCAATGGTTCATTTCTGTCCTTTCTTTCCATCTTCTTGTCACTCATCACCTCTCAGAGTTGACAGACACCATTTGAAAGCTCAATCTGTCCAATGATTCCCATCATCTCAACTCTCCCTCGTTCTCATCTTGTATGTACATGTTCCTTCCTTCCCTTGTCGCTTTCTCACCTTAATTCCAATTCCAGATTGTTCTTGTGATTCCCCTCCTCCACCAAACCAACTTGTCACCAAGAAAGTCAAGCATACTGCTCTGCCAAGCATTGCTTCCGATGTCATCTCTTGTAAGTCATCATGGTCATCCATCATATATTGTATTTATTGTTCCATCATCAATCATCCAGCCCCTTGTGCTCCACCTCAGAAAAAGCATCTGCAACTCAACACTGCTGGCAACTATCCAATAATGACTGGCTGTCATCCCACACCTCTGCCCACAAGCCCTTCATGCCACAATCATGCCTTGCCCAACATCCACATACAAGTCAATCATGACAGTAATGTCGATGATGCCTATACATACTTATGCTAGTTGCACAGCCACAGGAATTGCCCTACCAGAAGCTGCCCTACCAAAGTGTACTGAAAGTTATGCTAGTGACACAGCCACAGGTGTCACTCTACTTGAAAGTCTTATCAACATACTATGATTGTTGTATAAGTATTTCATATACTTGTACATGTTATACAAGAGATTTGGTTGTACAAGGCTCAAAACAAGGAAATAAAATCTGAAACAAATAGGAGGGACATTACAACACATTACAAAGGATTTGTCATACATGGTGGGAAATTCTCATGGTCCAAAAAAAAAATACAGACTATTCTATGTACAATTGACTACACTTTGACTATCAAATCAGACTAGATCTTGATTGAACCCTTGGCCTTGACCATTGCTAGACCAAATATAATATTCAGGACAGACCAAGGCAAGATTTTGCTGCACTTTCACTACACTTTGAGTACAATTCATGTGGATTTCAACCAAATTCTTGATAATACCCAAGACAAAACTAGATCAAAATGATGCAAAATAACTCATTTTCAACACCAATCCTGACCAGACCCTGGCCTTGACTTTTCCTAGACAGTTTCATTAGCAAAAAATAAAAAAACCCTTGCAAAAGCCAACTAGGATAGTTAGATTAGGATGTGAACAGTGAGAAATAAAGAGCTCAGATGTTAGGTTGTGACAAATACAACAAAGATCCATCACTGCCTACAAACACATTTCTACCAAGACCTACTACCCTTTCACTACATTTTGACTATGTTTTCCAAGCCAATTTCTACTGAGATCTACTATCATTTCAGTACACTTTGACTGCATTTTTCAAGCCAATTTCAATGCAAACCAAGCCAAGATTTAACCACACTTTGACCACATTCTGAGCACAATTTCATGAAATTTTGACCATACCCTTGACTATTCCCAAGCCAAAACTGGAGAAAAAAACAAGCCAAATGACAACCATTCAAACTAGTCTCTGGCCTTGACTTTTGCTAGATAACCAGGGCTACAATCAACTGCCAACCAAGACTAAGCCAATCCAGACCAATTTGTACAGAGCAGAACATGCTGGGGGGTCATGCTGATCACAACATTGTGCAAAACACTACACTTTCACTACCAATCAAATTGAGATCTTGGCCTTGACCAAGACAATTCCAACACAATTCCTAGCAAAAATCAAGCCAATCAAGACTGGATCTTGACCATTTCCCAAGCATTCATTATCAAGTTTTCACATTTTCACTACCAATCAAGACTGGATCTTGACCATTTCCTGAGCATTTCTATGCATTTCAACACCAATCAAGACCAGATCTTGACCATTTCCTACACATTCCTACACATCAAGACTCATTTCTAGCCATTTCACTACCAACCAAGACCAG
>JBBPUH010000543.1:0-10589 GCA_038094555.1 Boletus aff. phaeocephalus
CGGGTCTTAGTACCAGTGTGAGTAGAAGAACAACGGGGCTTTGACATGTAGACATACTCAGGAGAGATGCGTTCATAGTCGTTGCGAGTAATTCATCGTGAATTTATGTAAAGAGGTGTTGGCATTGTGCAAGTCGACGATGACCACCCTCCAGCAGACACTCGACTCCCTCGTTGTTCCCGCTGCTTTTGCACGCCATGACAGAATAGCGGACACGGCCATCCTGTCCGAGCTGCAGACATGGAGATCAAATACGGAAGCTTTGCTCAATCGACTCGATCCACTCGAGGTTTCTACGCTCACGATTTCCGAGCTGGCTAGTTTTGTCTGTGTTCTTGCTCCACTGACAGGGGTGGCCCAGTGGTCCTCTTCCGCGACACGCTCACTCGCAACTAGTACTCCGTTCAGTCTCTTGAGGCAGATCCTCAACTAATTTTCGTCGCAGCGCACCTTTCCAAAGTCGCTGCTTCAGACCAACTCATCACCCATATTTTAATTCAGGTCATTAAACCTCTCTTCGCTCCGACCCCTCATCCACACCTCCATACATCCACGGCACGGGTCTTGCCTCGTCCAGCAGATGTACAGGATACGTATATTGAACAGCCGTGGAAAGAGCATCCAGGCCTAGATGAATCCATACGATGGTGTCTATTGAATGCAGAGGTTGGATCTACCTATCCACTGGTGCATGGGGTGTTTATTGATTGTTCCCCTTTATTACTAACCAGTCTGCGACATACGAAACCACATGGCCACTCTTCCTGCCTCCAATCATGTCTATTCTAGACGATTACCAGGTGCCTTACAAGCTCCTCGGCGTTCGTCTGGTTTCCGATATGTTAAATCGTGTACCTCCACAATTACTTCTCCGAACCGGCGTGGATACGCTCATGTTTAACGTGTGTGGCATCTGTTCTTTCACGAGTGTCTTTGAAGCATCGTTGAAATCTATTTTAGTCACTCACCCATGCCTTGTCACACCTGGGAGACCAGTCAACCCCAGACTTCATACGTTTAGCCGTTAGGACAACCCTTCAGCTCATCGATCTTACTACTCCCTCCGTGTGTCCTCCGCATGGCGGTTCGTTGCAGTCCCAAGTTACTCTGGATCCTATGTTCTCTCACACCCTGTCGGCATTGCAATCCAAATCGCTATTCACCCGTTTTTCCAGACTTTCCTTTCTTCTCTCTTCCTCCCTGCTCGGCACAATTATAATGTACACGCCGACCTTTCTCCCTCTCATGTCGTCCTCGGCCCCTGATTCAGATCCCTTTGGCGATCCGGGGCACGTGGACGCCAATCATGCTCGTGCCGCGGAAACATCTTTGCAAGAACTGACGCCATACAGACGACCCTTCAACCCGGCCCTCATTGCGGCAGCTCAAGGTTTACCGCCCGTCTTATCCGCGCTGGGGATAGGGGGTGCTCGATTCCTAAAAGGTGTCATGCCCGTGTTGGCCGAGTGGCTTGGCTTGGCTCTTCCCATTATTGCTACTAAAGTGGGGTGTAGCCCCAATGACAATAGCAATCCTTCATGCAATGTCGAAAGAGCAAGTCACGGGTTGGAACTGTCCACAGTGGATGTTACACTTCACATTGCCTCATTGTCCAGTTTATCTGTCCTTTTCCACACCTGTGCCCCTCGAATGTGTGGATGGTCTACAACTATTGTTGATGCTGTTGGAAGGTGTTGGATTGGATGTCTGGATACTGAGAGTGAGAGAGGAGACTACATTGTTTCAGGGGAGAGTCTTTGTATTTTGAAGAAACAACTGAAAGAGGTGGCTATTCAGTTGGCTAGGATTTGTCCTAGAGTTGTTGAGGTGGGTTCATGCATGTCATTCCCATGTATAACTTTTAATTTAACTATCTTTATCTAAAATCATTCACTCACAAGCTTATATAGGATGAATATGCCATGCTACTTGCATCCAATGGAACTCTTTTTGAAGGTTTAGTGGGAGGGGTTCTTATATGATAAGTTTGCACAATAAAGGTTTTGATATTTCCTTATGAAATCTACAGTAGTGGACTGTCATTTGTACCATTGTTTTTTTGGAACACCCATACAACAACACCTCAGCTTGTTGATTTCCTTGACTATTGTGACAAATGAGAAGCTAACATTGTCATTTGATTTTGTCTAGGCAACTTGTCTTTGTGTTGTGGAGACATCTTGTATTAAGCACTATGGATTATCCAGGTGCCACTGATTGTATTGGCATCAAACTTGCACTTCCAGGGTGATTTACAATGGGCTATATAAAATTCACTATAGTTGATAGTGGTTTCATTGGAATACTCTGACATTTCCCTTTGGTCCTTCATAGTGCCTAGCTATTCCCTTGAGTAAAATCATACTAACACTCCTTTCTTTGAGATAGTCCTATTGTTTGTCAACAGAAGAACCTCTTGTTCTTTACAGTATGGTGGCCTCAGTTGACTCTGGTAGTACCATCCCTCCATATTGTACCCTGGGATCACCCTCACATCATCTGTACATTCCCAGATGCCTTCTCACTAATCATCATATCCCCTTTCACCATCCTGGACTACATCCTGAAGACCAGGACAATGAAGGCACAGTCTTCCTTCCTAACTCCCCATTCATCTGAGTTATTGATACTGCATTGCATCAGAAGATCTTATCCTTAAAGGGCAATCTCCTTATTCTGAATGCCTGTTGATACAAGAAATATCCTTTTGTGAGTTAAGTAAAGCCAGATTGTCAGGATTCAGATGCAACAAGTTGGTGGATTTTTAAGGTAGCCTATGTGGTGAAACAACTAAGCTCACCTGGAGCTAGTTTGAAGGTTTTGTAGCCTTAGCTAGTGAGGTTGACTTAGGAAATCTTCAGAGAGAATAAGACTGGGGAGTCTTAGGCTCAATGAAGGGCCTTTATATATGCTAGGGCCATATGTACAGACCAAGCTGTACATGATCTAAATAAGGTAAAAAGTGGTAAGACTGGGTAAAGGCTATGCTAAGGTATTAATGCTATTGGTGAAATCTATAGTATGAGTCATTAGGTATGGAACATTGTAGAAGGTTGTGGAATGTTACATCCCAGATTTTGTGAAGTCCATCTCCAGACATCTCCAGAGTTCTGGACAACATGTTGGTCCTTGGGTCTGGACTATCTTGGAGTTGGCACTCTGGATGTTTACTTTTTATATTCATCTCCTTTTGTTCTAGTTCACATTCGTAAGTCTGTATTATTGTCACATCCCAGATTTTTGTGAAGTCCATCTCTGGACATCTTTGGAGTTCCGGACGTCGCGTCAGTCTCTGGGTCTGGACTATTTTGGAGTTGGCACTCTGGACGTTTACTTTTATATTCATCTCCTTTTGTTCTAGTTCATATTCGTAAGTCTGTATTATCCTCTTAGTAATATTTCTCGGTTTCCGTTCTTCTCCGACTTCCGTCTTATTCATCACTGTGTACATCGCCTTCACCTAACCCTTTCACTTACCAATCTCCGGTTTGGAGCTATACCGGACATCAGTATATAAACCCTGTACTTCTTTCGTAGATACCTCAGTTTGAATATTAAATAAGTCACCTCCAGTTCCGAGTCTGACTTCCTCCATTCTCTCTCATCTCCGTTCCATCCTAAATACAAGGACAAGGGCTTGACAAGGGCGTGACACATACATAAGTCCTGTGCCAACGTCCTCACCCCCTCCGTATCTCTGATCTCTGGACCTCTGGTCAACTTCACTTGACAACACCCACGCTTCATTCCCCTTTTCCCCCGGACCTCCATTGGACTTTGATCCAGAGGACCCAGACTTGACAGTATATTCAAACTCACTCTTGTCAAGTCTCTGACTCTACCCAATCCATGTCTTCGCGTATGTGCACTTCTCACGCTAGTATCCTGCAGAGCGCCTTTGGCGCCTCTCGCACCATGCCAGGCGAATTTATCAGTCTAACCCAACAGGCGCCACCACCCTCTATCTCCCAGAGGTGGCGTCCCCTATCTCCCCTCACTCTGCTCCCCAAGAATACCATCGATGAACCCCACTTCACAGTCATCCCGGACAATGACGAGTTTGGTCTCTTCTGAGATCGTCGTTGTCCCAACACTCCGCTTTCCGGACATCAACCTGGACCTGAAGCGACAGGACATGGTGGGTTCGGTGGTGGTGGTCACAGCGGAGATGACCCCGATGACCCCGATGACGACGGAGATGATGACGATGACGTCGATCGTCTCCTCCGGGGTGACAATGATGACGAACCCCCCAACGACGTACCTTTGGCTTTTGAGCCATTCAACCAACTTGCCGACGCGATCTGAGACATGATGCGTCAAGCACTCCGCCGTAAGGAATCCTCCGACGACACCAAGACCAAAGTCCGTGAACCGGACACCTTCAACGGGTCTGACCCGAAGAAGCTCCGCCCCTTCGTAGTTCAATGCGAAATCAATTTCCAAGCCAACCCCAAGTCATTCAAGAAAGATCGGCAGAAGGTTACCTTCGCCCAGTCTTACCTCAAGGGCATGGCCCTGGATTACTTTGAGCCGGACTTGCTTGGAGATCTCGCTCCGGCCAACCATCCCTTGTGGATGGATAACTGGCAATCCTTCCTTTACGAACTTCAGTCAAATTTCGGTCTGCATGACCCCATTGCCGAAGCAGAAGCTCAGCTCGAACAACTGCGAATGAAGGACACTCAGCGAATCTCCAAGTACATCATTGAGTGGAATCGTCTTGCGAACCAAGTCTGCGAGTGGGGACCTGGTGCTCTCTGCCAGAGTTTCTACAATGGACTGCCGGATTGCATCAAGGACGAAATTGCCCGCCACAGCAAACCCACCTCCATCCATGACATGCGCACTCTCGCGCAACAAATCGACCAGAGGTACTGAGAGCGAAAGGAAGAAATTTCTCGCACTTCTAAGGCCTCTGGATTGACCTCTGGCAACCCCCACTCCTCTCACAAGTCATTGAGCTCTGCTCCGACTTCTTCCTCTTCCAAGCCTAAGGATGACAAGTCCAATGGCTCCCTGTCGTCTTCCAACTCCGGTTCTTCCAGGGGAGGAAACAACAATAACTCTGGCAAGAAGGGTAATTCCTCGACCCCTTCAACAATTTCTTCTAAGCTTGGTAAAGACGGCAAACTCCTCCCTGAGGAGCGTCAACGCCGAATCTGTTTAAATTTATGTCTTTTCTGCGGTGAGAGTGGTCATTCTGCCAAGGAATGCCCGAAGTTGACCTCTAGAGCGTCGAAAGCCCATGCTGCATCAGTCACTCCGGACGCACTGGCTTCGACCTCCGCTTCCTTGGAGGTGAAAAAATAGAGCGCGACTCTTGAGCATCCGCACAGGCTGGGAGTCACGTTGATCCGGACTGTGCTCTAACGGAGTTACGTCTCAACACGTCCGCTCTTTCTGACCCCAATTCTCTTCGTCCGTTTGTTTCTCTGCCTGTATATAATGTCTCCGAAGTTCCTGTTCTCGTTGACTCCGGTTCTACTCACTGTTTCATAGATACTAATTTTGTAGAAAATCAAAATATTTCCACGTACTCCGTCCCTCCAATTAATCTCCGTCTCTTCAACGGATCCTCCAACTCCATCATCACCTCCGCTGTAGACCTAGTGATCACCTTTCCCTCTGGCATTTCCACCTCTGATGTTTTCTATGTAACCTCATTGGATCCTGCATGTAGCCTTGTTCTTGGACATTGCTGGCTCACCCGTTACAATCCGTTGATTGATTGGGTTACGAGCAGCATCACTTTCTGGACTCCTGCAGACGGGATGCCAACCCCGATATCAACCTCCATGCCTCCGAAGGACCCTCTGTTGTTCATCGACGCTCCTTCATCCACTCTGGACTCGCCCAGACCCCCTGGACTTCCAGCCCCCCACATCTCTTTTGTCAATGCAGCAGCTTTTTACCGAGCCTGCAAGATGGAGGGCTCAGTCCAGTTCTCCCTTTCTCTTTGATCTACTGAAAACATCTCTGCTCGCTCCGCCTCCGCCTCTGCTGCGTCGTCTTCTGACGAGAAGATCAACCTCTCCAGTGTTCCTCCAGATTACCATGATTTTGCGGACGTTTTCAGCAAGCAAAAAGCCAACACCCTAGCTCCTCACAGGCCCTATGATTTGAAGATCAATTTGGAAGAAGGTGCAGAACCCCCGATCAGCAAGATCTACTCCGTCTCCCCCACAGAACAACAGGCTTTCCATGACTTCTTGGACGAACACCTCAACATCAGTTTTATCCGTCATTCTACATCTCCGCACGCAGCTCCGGTGTTGTTCGTCCGGAAAAAGGATGGCTCCCTTCGACTTTGCATCAACTTCCGAGGATTGAACAAGATCACACGCAAAGACCGCTACCCACTTCCCCATACCTCCGACCTCTTAGATGCTCCCTCCAGTGCCAAGGTCTACACGAAAATCGATCTCCATCATGCATACCACTTGGTCCATATTGTGGAGGGAGACGAGTGGAAGACCGCCTTCCGGACTCACTATGGATCTTTTGAGTGGTTGGTAATGCCATTCGGACTCACAAACACTCTGGCGGCCTTCCAGCGGTTTGTTAATAATATCTTTGCAGACATGCTAGATGTTTGCATTGTGGTCTACCTCGACAACATTCTGATCTACTCCCACGACATGGAATCGCATCGCAAACATGTCCGTGAAGTTTTCCGGTGTCTCTGTGCCAATGGCTTGTATGCCAAGGCGGAGAAATGTGAATTCCATTCTAATACAGTGGAGTATCTCGGATATGTGCTCTCTCCCTCCAGCCTCTCCATGGCCTCCAATAAGATCAAGACCATCATGGACTGGCCTGAACCCAGGAAAGTCAAGGACATTCAGTCCTTCCTCGGGTTCACCAATTTTTATTGCAGATTCATACAAGGTTATTCGGATATTGTGGTTCCCCTCACGCATCTCACCTGGAAAGAAGTCCCTTGGGATTTCTCCGACGCCTGTCGGAAATCCTTCCAATACCTCAAGGACACTTTCACATCCGCTCTGGTGCTCGTTCACTGGATTCCGGATGTCCCCATTACCATTGAAACTGACGCCTCCGACTACACTGTCGCCGGAATTCTTTCCATCACAACTCCGGACGACAATGAACTCCACCCTGATGCGTTCTTCTCCCGGACTCTAACTGGAGCAGAATTGAACTACGACACTCATGATAAGGAGTTACTGGCAATTTTCGAGGCATTCAAGTCCTGGCGTCACTATCTGGAAGGCTCTGGACTCCCCATAGATGTTATCATGGACCACAAAAATCTCGAATATTTTTCCACCTCCAAGCTCCTGACGTGCCGCCAAGCCCAGTGGTCCGAATACCTCAACCAATTCAATTTGGTTGTTCGGTACCAGCCTGGTAAGCTCAGAGCGAAACTGGACACTTTGACTAGACGTTGGGACATCTACCCCAAAGAGGGGGATAAGGACTATGCTCGCGTCAACCCCGACAATTTCAGGCCAATCTTCACTCTGGAACAGCTCGCATCGTCCCTCTGGGCTATGTTTTTAGAAGTTCCATTACTCTGGGCCTCAGCATTAGTCGACCTCGAGCAACTTCATTTCGATATCCTATCCGCCCTCCCCAACGATTCTGTTGCATCCATCCACCTCCAACCCAAATCTGAGTTACCCAACCCAAAATGGAGTGTTAACTCTGAAGGATTCCTCCTATGGGACAATCGCATTTACGTCCCAGAAGCTGATAATCTCTGACTCTGTATACTCCGGACATTCCACGATCATCCTACAGCTGGACATTTTGGTCAAAACTGGACATTGGAGCTTATTCGTCGTGAATACACTTGGCCCAACATCAGGACTTTCGTAAAGAACTACGTCAGCTCTTGTACAGCCTGTGCTCGCGCAAAGACTCCTCGTCATCATCCATACGGACTTCTCAAGCAACTTCCGGTTCCGGAGAAACCATGGAACTCAATCTCCATGGATTTCATCGAACAGCTTCCACCCTTGGAGGGTTATACCACCATCCTTGTGGTCGTAGATCAACTATCTAAACAGTCAATCTTCATTCCGACTCATGATACAATCACTTCCACCAAACTCGCCAAACTATTCCTCATCCATGTCTTTTCCAAGCACAGAGTTCCTTCCCATGTCACCTCCGACAGGGGCTCCGAATTCGTATCCCATTTCTTCCGCTTGCTAGGTAAAGCCTTAGAGATGCACCTCCACTTCACCTCCGGATATCATCCAGAGGGGGATGGCCAAATGGAGCACGCTAATCAAACTCTAGAACAATACCTATGAATCTACTGCAACTACCAACAAGACAACTGGTCTGAACTCCTGCCTCTCGCGGAGTTCGCCTACAACAATGCTCCTAGTGCTACCACAGGAGTATCCCTGTTCTTCGCCAATAAAGGCTACCACCCCAACTTCTCCGTCCACTCCGACCTCAACCTCACCTCCTCCACAGCGAAATCCTATGTCACAGACTTGGACAAACTCCATGAGTTCCTCCGGTCTGAGATGCTGGAAGTGCAGAAATGCTACCGAGGACCAGCAGATAAGAAACGAAGTCCAGCTCTGGACTTCAAGGTCAGAGACCAAGTTATGCTCAAAGCCAAATATCTCCGGTCTACTTGACCATCCAAGAAACTCTCCAAAAAGTATTTGGGTCCCTTTACTATCATCGCCAAACCTGGTACTCACTCCCTCACACTCCGTCTCCCTGAATCCATGAAATCCGTACACCCTGTCTTCCACGTCTCACAGTTAGAACCCTCAATTCCGAATGTCATTCCGGACCGCATCCAACCTCCACCACCTCCGGTAGAGGTTGACGGTGAACCTGAGTATGAGATCAAGGAGATACTCGACTCCAAGATCGACCAGAGAAGGTGTCACTGCCAACTCCTGTACTTGGTACGATGGCTAGGATATGTAGGAACTGACGAAGAGACTTCATGGCTATTAGCAACAGAGTTAGGACACACAATGGAGCTTTTGACGGACTTCCACCAGAAGTATCCTGACAAGCCCAGTCCACTCCAATCTTAGAATTTTTCTCTCTTTTCTTTCTTTTCACTCTATTTCTTTTTGCCGACTCTGACACTTTGACATTTCATGTTTCAAGACTACCATTGTACAACTATGCTTTTCTCCGTTCACCCTGCCAATTCCACCACCTCTGCCGCCTCCGTGGCCTCCGTGGCCAACCCCTCCAACTCCTCGCCCACCTCCTCCATCTTGCCATCCTCCACCTCCTCTTCATCCTCCGATCCCTCTGCTCCCTCATCCAATTCATCTCCGTACACCTCCTCCGACTTGAGCTCCACTAGGCGCTCAAGGAGAAGGTTTTGGTGGTCAAGGCGCCTACCCTGCGCCCTAACTGCCTCCCGGAGATCCTCGAACATCTTGAGGGTGCTCCGGGCAATCCCCTCCCAATCAACCGACTCCTCTTCCAGCTCATCCTCTGACTCCTCGATTGTCACCGCTGTTTTCTTCTTCTTCTTGGATGGCCCCTCCTCGTTATCCATCTGCCTCCTCCGTTTCTCTGGCCACTCTACTCCAGGGCGATCGCACTTCGCCTTTGCCTCGCAACACTCTGCGCAAGAAGTTGACTTGCCGGGGTCGAGTGAACACTCGAGGCCCTGGGCCACGCACCTCCGGCACTTGGGGGGCATCTTCCCCTTGCCCTTGTCGACGCGTTGTTGTGCCTGGATTTCTAAGGCCTAGAAGAACTATTAGTACAATGATAAATCTGGAAGACCGGACTTACCCTCCAGCGAGCCTCCGCCTCTGCTGAGATATGACGCGCCTCCTCCTCTGCCTTTTGACACACCTCCTTCTCTGCCTTTTGACGCGCCTCCTTCTCTGCCTTTCGACACACCTCCTCTGCCTCGCGCCTTTTTTGCTCCTCTTCCTCCTTGTGGAGCTTTGCGCGTCTCCAGCGCTCCAAAGCCTTGGCGTCCCAAAGCGTGTCATCATCGTCCTCGCACTTGGTGAGCTGAGCATCCGGCCAATTGTGGATATTCTCGAGATCAGACATGATGATGAAAATTTCTAAGTCCAACTGAGGGCATGCCTGTTCTTATACCGGCCAGATTTTGGAGTTTGAATTGATCCGTTGATCAACAGAGTCACATGCATGGACAAAGCGAGATTCCACATGGAGTTCCACACTAGGGTCCACTCAGGGGCTATTTCCACTTAGCATGCTTGGGCCTCAAGGGCTCGGCCCTAAGAGGGGGATACTGTCACATCCCAGATTTTCATGAAGTCCATCTCCGGACATCTCTGGAGTTCTGGACGTCATGTCAGTCCCTGGGTCTGGACTATTTTAGAGTTGGCACTCCAGACGTTTACTTTTATATTCATCTCCTTTTGTTCTAGTTCATATTCGTAAGTCTGTATTATCCTCTTAGTAATATTTCTTGGTTTCCATTCTTCTCCGACTTTCGTCTTATTCATCACTGTGTACATCGCCTTTGCCTAACCCTTTCACTTACCAATCTCCGGTTTGGAGCTATACCGGACATCAGTATATAAACCCTGTACTTCTTTCGTAGATACCTCAGTTTGAATATTAAATAAGTCACCTCCAGTTCC
>JBBPUH010000544.1:0-10582 GCA_038094555.1 Boletus aff. phaeocephalus
AGAAACCAAGAAATCTGACTAAGAGAATAATACAGACTTACGAATGTGAACTAGAACAAAAGGAGATGAATATAAAAAGTAAATGTCTGGAGTGCCAACTCCGAAATAGTCTGGACCCAGGGACTGATGCGATGTCTGGAGATGGACTTCACGAAAATCTGGGATGTGACAGTATCCCCCTCTTAGGGCCGAGCCCTCAAGGCCCAAGCATGCTAAGTGGAAATAACCCCTGAGTGGACCCTAGTGTGGAACTCTGTGTGGAATGTTGCTTTGTCTGTGCACGTGACTCTGTTGATCAACGGATCAATTCGAACTCCGAAATCTGGCCAGTATAAGAACAGGCGTGCCCCCTGTTGGACTTAGAAAATTTCCCATTATGTCTGATTCGATCGCCAACATCTGTGACTGGTCTGACGTGCAACTCACCAAGTGCGAAGACGATAATGACGAGCTGTGGGATGCCAAGGCCGTGGAGTGCCGGAGACAGGTGAAGGCATGCAAAGAGGAGGAGGAGCGGAAAAAATGCAAGGCAGAAGAGGAGGCGCATCGAAAGGCAGAGGAAGAGGCGTGTTGTGTCTCAGTGGAGGCAGAAGCTTGCCGGAGGGTAAGTCCGGATCTCCGGATCCTGTCGTTGTACTAATACTTCTTCTAGGCATTGGAAGTCCAGGCGCAGCAGCGAGTTGACAAAGGCAAGGGGAAGATGCCCCCAAGATGTTAATGCTGCCTGGCCTGGGGCCTCAAGTGTTCGCTCAGCCCTGGCAAGTCCACATCTTGCATGGAGTGTCGTGAGGCTAAGGCAAAGTGTGAGCGTCTGGGAGAGGAGCGGCTGGAGAAGCGGAGAAGGCAGACGGACAACGAAGAAGGTCCATCGAAGAAGAAGAAGAAGACAGTCAGGATAGTCGAATCGGAGGATGAGCCGGAGGCGACAAATTGGGCAGAGATTGCTTGGAGTGCCGTCAAGGCCCTCGAGGATCTCCGGGAGGCGGTCAGGGCACAGGGCAGGCGCCTTGACCGCCAGAACACTCTCCTCGAATGCCTTGTCGAACTCAAGGCGGAGGAAGTTTACAGAGAGGTCGCGGAGGAATCGGAGGAGTCGGAGGGATTGGAGGACGACAAAGAGGAGGTGGAGGAAGGTGAGACAGAGGAGGTGGGTGAGGAGTTGGAGGGGTTGGCCATGGAGGCCATGGAGGTGGCGGAGGTGGTGGAGTTGGCAAAGTGAACGGAGAAAAGCGTAGTCGTACAATAGTGGTCTTGAAACGCGAAATGTCAAAGTGTCAGAGTCAGTGAAAAGAAATAGAGTGAAAGAAAGAAAAGAGAGAAAAACTCTAAGATTGGAGTGGACCGGGCTTGTCAGGATACTTCCGGTGGAAGTCCATCAAAAGCTCTGTTGCGTGTCCTAACTCCGTTGCTAATAGCCATGAAGTCTCTTTGTCAGTTCCTTCATATCCTAACCATTGTACCAAGTACAGGAGTTGGCAATGACGCCTTCTCCAATCGATCTTGGAGTCGAGTATCTCCTCGATCTTGTACTCAGGTTCACCATCAACCTCTACTGGAGGTGGCGGAGGTTGGACGCGGTCTGGAATGACATTTGGAATTGAGGGTTCTAACTGTGAGATATGGAAGACGGGGTGTATGGATTTCATGGATTCGGGGAGACGGAGTGTAAGGGAGTGAGTACCGGGTTTGGTGATGATGGTGAATGGACCCAGATACTTTTCAGATAGTTTCTTTGATGGTCGAGTAGACCGGAGGTATTTGGCTTTGAGCATGACTTGGTCTCCGACCTTGAAGTCCGGAGCTGGACTTCGTTTCTTATCAGCTGGTCCTTGGTAGCGTTTCTGCACTTCCAGCATCTCAGACCGGAGGAACTCATGGAGTTCATCCAAGTCCGTGACATAGGACTTCGCTGTGGAGGAGGTGAGGTCAAGGTCAGAGTGGACGGAGAAGTTGAGGTGGTAGCCTTTGTTGGCAAAGAATGGGGATACTCCTATGGTAGCACTAGGAGCGTTATTGTATGCGAACTCCATGAGAGGCAGGAGTTCGGACCAATTGTCCTGTTGGTAATTGCAATAAATTCGTAAGTATTGCTCTAGAGTCTGGTTAGCACGCTCCATTTGGCCATCCCCCTCTGGATGATATCCGGAGGTGAAATGGAGGCACATCTCTAAGGCTTTACCTAATGAATGGAAGAAGTGGGAGACGAACTTGGAGCCCCTGTCAGAGGTGACATGGGAGGGAACTCCATGCTTGGAGAAGACGTGGATTAGGAATAATTTTGCAAGTTCGGCAAAAGTAATTGTATTGTGAGTCGGGATGAAGATAGACTGTTTGGATAGTTTGTCTATGACCACAAGGATGGCGGTATAACCTTCCAAAGGGGGAAGCTGTTCGATGAAGTCCATGGAGATGGAATTCCATGGTTTCTCTGGAATTGGAAGCTGTTTCAGGAGTCCGTATGGATGATGACGAGGAGTCTTCGCGCGAGCACAGGCCGTACAAGAACTGATGTAGTTCTTTACGAAAGTCCTAATATTAGGCCAGGTGTATTCTCGACAAATAAGCTCCAAAGTCCGGTTTTGACCGAAATGTCCAGCTATAGGATGATCGTGGAAAGTCCGGAGTATATGGAGTCGGAGATTGTCAGCTTCTGGGACGTAAATGTGATTGTCCTGTAGGAGGAATCCTTCAGAGTTAATACTCCATCTTGGATTGAGTGACTCAGATTTGGTTTGGAGGTGGATGGACGTGACAGGATCGTTGGGGAGAGCAGATAGGATGTCAGAGTGAAGTTGCTCGAGGTCGACTAATGCTGAGGCCCAGAGTAATGGAATCTCTAAAAACGTTGCCCGGAGAGACGACACGAGCTGTTCCGGAGTAAAGATTGGCCTAAAATTGTCAGGGTTGACGCAAGCATAGTCCTTATCCCCCTCTTTGGGGTAGATGTCCCAACATCTAGTCAAAGTGTCCGGTTTCGCTCCGAGCTTACCAGGCCGGTACCGAACAACCAAATTGAATTGGTTGAGGTATTCGGACCACTGGGCTTGGGGTCGCGTCAGGAGCTTGGAGGTGGAAAAATATTCTAGATTTTTGTGGTCCGTGATAACATCTATGGGGAGTCTGGAGCCTTCCAGGTAGTGATGCCATGACTTGAATGCCTCGAAGATGGTGAGTAACTCCTTATCATGAGTGTCGTAGTTTAATTCTGCTCCGGTTAGAGTCCGGGAGAAGAACACGACGGGGTGGAGTTCATTGTTGTCCAGAGTTGTGATGGAAAGAATTCCGGCGACGGCATAGTTGGAGGCGTCAGTTTTGATAGTGATGGGGACATCCGGAATCCAGTGAATGAGCACTGGAGCAGATGTGAAGGCATCCTTGAGGCGTTGGAAGGATTTCCGACAGGCATCAGAGAAATCCCAAGGGACTTCCTTCCGGGTGAGACGCGTGAGCGGAACCACGATATCTGAATAACCTTGTATGAAATGATGATAAAAATTTGTGAACCCTAGGAAGGACTGAATGTCCTTGACTTTCCTGGGTTCAGGCCAGTCCATGATGGTCTTGATCTTATCGGAGGCCATGGAGAGGCTGGAGGGAGAGAGCACATATCCGAGATACTCCACTGTATCGGAATGGAATTCGCATTTCTCTGCCTTGGCATACAAGCCATTGGCATGGAGAGGTCGGAAAACTTCACGGACGTGTTTGCAATGTGATTCCATGTTGTGGGAGTAGATCAGAATGTCGTCGAGGTAGACCACAACGCAATCGTCTAGCATATCTGCAAAGATGTTATTAATGAACCACTGGAAGGCTGCCAGAGCGTTTGTGAGTCCAAACGGCATAACCAACCACTCAAAAGATCCGTAATGAGTCTGGAAGGCGGTCTTCCACTTGTCTCCCTCCGCAATACGGACCAAATGGTATGCATGATGGAGATCGATTTTTGTGTAAACCTTGGCACCAGAGGGAGCATCTAAAAGGTCGGAGGTACAGGGGAGTGGGTAGTGGTCTTTGCGTGTGATCTTGTTCAAACCTCAGAAGTCGACGCAAAGTCAAAGGGAGCCGTCCTTTTTCCAGACAAACAACACCGGAGCTGCGTGCAGAGACATAGAGTGACGGATAAAACCAATGTTGAGGTGTTTGTCCAGGAAATCATGGAGGGCCTGTTGTTCTGTGGGAGAGACGGAGTAGATCTTTCCGATTGGGGGTTCTGCACCTTCTTCCAGATTGATCTTCAAGTCATAGGGCCTGTGAGGAGCTAAGGTGTCGGCCTTTTGCTTGCTGAAAATGTCCACAAAATCATGGTAATCCAGAGGGACACCGGAGAGGTCAATCTTCTCGTCAGAAGATGATGCGGCAGAGACGGAGGTGGAGTGAGCGGAAATGTTTTCAGTTGATCAAAGAGAGAGGGAGAATTGGACGGAGCCCTCCATCTTGCAGGCTCAGTAAAAAGCTGCTGCATTAATGAAGGAGATGTGAGAGGCTGGAAGTCCGGGGGGTCTGGGCAAGTCCGGAGTGGGCAAAGGAGTGTCAATGAGCAATGGAGAATCCTTTGGAGGCATGGAGGTCGATATCAGGGTTGGCATCCTGTCTGCAGGAGTCCGGAAAGTGATGCTGCTTGTAATCCAATCAATCAATGGATTGTAATGGGTGAGCCAGCAATATCCGAGAACAAGGCTGCATGCAGGATCCAACGAGGTTATGTAGAAAACATTGGAGGTGGAAATGCCAGAGGGAAAGGTGATCGTTAGGTCTACAGCAGAGGTAATGATGGAGTTGGAGGATCCATCGAAGAGACGGAGATTAATCAGAGGGACAGAGTACATGGAAATTTCATGTTTTTCTACAAAATTAGTGTCTATAAAACAATGAGTAGAGCCGGAGTCAACAAGAACGGGAACATCTGAGACATTATGTACAGAGACAAGCAGACGAAGAGAATTAGGATTGGAAAGAGTGGACACATTGAGACATAACTCTGTAAGAGCACAGTCCGGATCAATGTGACTCCCAGCCTGTGCGGACGCTTGAGAGTTGCGCTCTATTTTTTCGCCTCCGAGGAAGTGGAGGTCAAGGCCGGCACGTCCGGAGTGACTGACGCAGCACGAGCCTTTGATGCTCTAGAGGTGGACTTCAGGCATTCCTTGGCAGAATGACCACTCTCACCACAGAAGAGACAAAGATTTAAACAAATATGGCACTGACACTCCTCAGGGAGGAGTTTACCGTCTTTGCCAAGTTTAGAAGAAATTGTAGAAGGGGTTGAAGAATTACCCTTCTTGTTAGAGCTATTATTATTTCCTCCCCCAGAAGAACCGGAGTTGGAAGCAGAGCTGGAGGATGAAGGGGAGCCTTTGGACTTGTTGTCCTTGGGCTTAAAGGATGAAGTCGGAGCAGAGCTCGACAACTTATGGGAGGAGTGAGGGTTGCCAGAGGTCAATCCGGAGGCCTTTGAAGCACAAGAAATCTCTTCCTTACGCTCCCAGTACCTCTGGTCGATTTGTTGCACGAGGGTGTGCATGTTGTGGATTGAGGAGGGTTTGCCATGATGAGCGATTTTGTCCTTGATGCGATCCAGCAGTCCGTTGTAGAAACTCCAGCGGAGAGCACCGGGTCCCCACTCGCAGACTTGGTTTGCAAGACGGTTCCACTCAACGATGTATTTGGAGATATGCTGAGTGTCCTTCATTCGCAGTTGCTCGAGCTGAGCTTCTGCTTCGGCGATGGGGTCGTGGGGTCCGAAATTGGATTGGAGTTCGTAGAGGAACGACTGCCAGTCATCCATCCACAAGGGATGGTTGGCCAGAGCTAGATCTCCGAGCAAATCTGGCTCGAAGTAGTCCAGCGCCATACCCTTGAGGTAGGACTGGGTGAACGTCACTTTCTGGTGATCCTTCTTAAAGAATTTCGGATTCGCCTGGAAATTGATTTCGCATTGGACGACGAAGGGGCGGAGCTTCTTCAGGTCAGACCCGTCGAAGGTGTCCGGTTTGTGGACCTTGGTCTTCGTGTCATCGGAGGTGTCTTTATGATGGAGTGCTTGATGCGTCATGTCTCGGATCGCATCAGCGAGTTGGTTGAATGGCTCGAAAGCCAAAGGTACGTCGTTGGGGGGTTCATCATCATTGTCACCCTGGAGGAGACAATCGATGTCATTGCCGTCATCTCTGTCATCGTCAGGGTTGTCAGGGTCATCTCTGCTGTCACCACCACCACCTCCAATTCCACCGTGACCTATAGCTTCAAGTCCGGGTTGGTGTCCGGGAAGCAGGGTGTCTGGATAATGACGATCTCGGAGGAGACCAAATTCATCATCATCCAGAATAACGGTGAAACGTTGTTTGTTGACGGTGTTTTTGGGGAGCGGAGTGAGCGGAGATAGGGGGCGCCACCTCTGAGAGATGGAGGGTGGTGGGGCGCATTGGGTCAGACTGATAAATTCGCCTGGGACAGTGTGAGAGGTGCCAAAGGTGCTCTGCAAGATTCCAGCGCGAGAGGTGCACGTACACGAAGACATAGGATTGGGGGTAGAGTCAGAAGCTTGACAAGTGTGAGTTTGAATATACTGTCAAGTCCGGGTCCTCTGGATCAAAGTCCGACAGAGGTCTGGGGGAAAGGGGAATGAAGCGCGAGTGTTTGTCAAGTGAAGTCAACCAGAGGTCTGGAGATCGGAGATACGGAGGGGGTGAGGACATCAGCGCAGGACTTATGTGTCGCGCCCTTGTCAAGCCCTTGTCCTCGTATTTAGGACAGAACGGAGATGAGAGAGAATAGAGAAGTCAGACTCAGAACTGGAGGTGACTTATTTAATATTCAAACTGAGGTATCTACGAAAGAAGTACAGGGTTTATATACTGATGTCTGGTATAGCTCTGGACCAGAGATTGGTAAGTGAAAGGGTTAGGTGAAGGCAATGTACACAGTGATGAATAAGATGGAAGTCAGAGAAGAGCAGAAACCAAGAAATCTGACTAAGAGAATAATACAGACTTACGAATGTGAACTAGAACAAAAGGAGATGAATATAAAAAGTAAATGTCTGGAGTGCCAACTCCGAAATAGTCTGGACCCAGGGACTGACGCGATGTCCGGAACTCCAGAGATGTCCGGAGATGGACTTCACGAAAATCTGGGATGTGACACATTCCCTCAAAGCTACAGTTTCCATCATGTCTGACATCAAAACAATCTATGCTGAGACTGAATACCAAGAAACTCAATATGGTGGCTCTGGAACAGAGGCAGGGAGCAGCACCAGAAAGGAAGATGAGGAGGAAGGAATCTTACCAGTGACAGATGGTGTGGTTAATGACAATTAGCTTGAGGACTCTAAGAAAAGCATAGGCAGCAGTTTGGATGTAGTGGAAGATCCAACCATAGCAGAACGTGCTGAGATGGGAAATGCCTTGAACATTACATCTATTGGCGGTCTCAGTGACCTGCCCCACTCCTCACAAGTTGAAGGGGGTGGAGGCAGTTCCAAGCTTCCAAAAGAAGTCCTGAAGATACTCCAAGAACAATGGTCGGCCTGGAAAAAGGTGAAGGGAGCTGAGAGAAAAACTTGTTGGCAGGCCATTGTCGGTGCATTAAGACCCTTACCATTACACAAGGGTTTGAAAAAGGCCAAATGGATAGAGATGTTGAGGGTGCATCAAAAGAATTGGGCCAATTATTGATCTAATGCCTCAAAATTTCAGTCTTACCTTGGCTGGATGCACCAGCATGGCTGAAGAAAGCAGGGCAAATTGATCAAAGTGGGACATAAATGGACAGCCCGGACAGTTGTTAGGGAGCTTAAGAGGAAAGAGTTGTTAACTACTCTTGAGGAGAAATGAGGCGTAACTGCAGGCTCCAGCAGTATGCTATGATTCTACCAAGCCCAGTTGACTAAAATTATGGAGGAAATGAGTGAGGGAGAACTGGAGGTGGCCCGTGAAACAGTGGAGGAATGGAATGCTACTGGAGTGGTGCTGGATGCACAGGTTTGGTGAGCTTTCTTTGTCAGCTATTCTCTATTATATGCTGATGCAGTATTTTAGGTTTGCAACTAAAAAGGCCATGCTGGTTATGAAGAGTTTTGCTGAAGAGATGTGGAAGAGGGGGGGTATCAGAATGGTGATATTATTTAAGGGAGAGAATGGGGAGGTGTTTTCACAGATGTAAGCATAAGCCGGTCTTCTCCAAGGTGATGTCTGAATTTTCAGCAGACTTGACTTCAATGAAGATATTGATGACAGACCAAGCTTTGGGGGTGCCGAGGACATTCAGCAGTGTTCAGATCATTTTATTGCAGATTGCTTCAGGCCTCCGACTAAGCAAGGTGAGCAAGGAGCCGAGCTGAAGGCAAGTAGTGCTGCAGAGAGAAAGAAAGGGAGAAAGGCTGGAAATAAAGACCAAGACAAGCCGGTGAGGAAGATCCTCCAAGATGACAGCACCATATGGGTCCCTAAGATCAAAGGGGCTAACCGGGCCGAACTACAGGCCATGGTAAGGGGCTTTCTTACTGCATACTACCGTGAGTGATGTCAAGGACATGTGAGAGGAAATGTCTCGCTCAATAAAGATTGACCTGCAATAGGGTTGGCTTGCAGGAAGCCGAATGCTGCTGCTCCATTCCAAATGCTAGCCAACAAGGCAGATGATTTATTCTTGCCTGTGCATTTTCCTCCAAGATTCTGGTTTCCCAGAGATTTGAGCCATCTTAAGTTGGAAGAGGTGTGAATATTCTTGGAGTTTATTTGCAAGAGACAGGAAACCAACTGAGATGATGTGTTTTGGTTTTGGTATTGGGTGGACTGGAAAGGTGACCTGCAGGAACCTCTGGATACATCTGATGAGGACAGAGCAGCGGCTGCATTGAGGGAAAAAGGAAAGATCCCAAAGGGAATGAGAAGCCGTGATCAATATTCGACGAGGGGAGATAGTGAAGATCTTGATACAGACTATGAGGGGGATGGGGAAGAAACCGAAGGGGGAGAGCATTGGGCAAGTGAGGATGCCCTACCTAAAAGAGGCACTTTCTCCACCAATGAGCTGTTGGAAAAAGGTAAGGATAGGGCCAAGGATTTGGCAAGGCAGGGAAGAAATGGCAGCAAAGAGTGGAAAGGTCCGACAGTCAGGGCTGAAAGGGATACCAAAGGTGAGGATAAGCAGGTGGCTGAGCTGAAAGTGAGTCTGAACCCACAGACAGCAACTATGGACAGTAAGTCAAATTCTGGTAGTGGAAGAAAGGTTATGGGATTGGCCAGACCAGAGACTTTGCTCAGGGGCAAGGATCAGCCAAACATCCTTGACCAATCAAAGTATAGGACTGATGGACTGAAGGGAAAAGGCAAGGAAAGACACAAAGGTGAAGGATTCAAAGATTAGATGTTGGGAAGGAATGGCTTACCTCCGCTGCAGAGAATTCACCAATGCCATCCCAATCAACAGAAGATTTGAGGGCAGCTGTCTGACTCTCCAACAATCCTCTCCAGGATGCCGAAAATGAAGGTCAGTTTCATAAAATATATGCCTCGGTCCAGATACCCAAGAGATGTGATAACAGAGATGTTGATCCAGCATTTGGGATGGATGGATGGTCCAGTAAAATATGGTCCCCCCAAAAGGAAGCTTGGCTGAAAGGGAAAACAGAAGGCGAACACCAACAATGCCTGAGAGTTTGAGGAGGTTGAGCAAGACAGACCTAATGAGGTAGATGCAGATACTCATTTCCATATGAGGAACTCAATGTATGTAACAGATGCAGCCTATTCTGGCAATCTATGCCAAAGGAGACAAGGGAAGGCAGTCAGAAACTGTCAACCAGGGAAAGCCCAGGAAAACGAAGCCAAAGATTGGAATGCTGAAGCTGAAGGCTCCTGGGGAGAAGCCGGAAGGGCACACTAGGCATCATACAAATTTAATTGTTTCCTGTCTGATCTAGTGTATTTTTAAGATGATGGACGGGCTTTGACAAGTGCTGAAAGGCGAGATGAGCTGAGGGGAAAGAAAATGGTCAGCAGGAAGGGGAGGCCAAGCAGCTTAGGTACTCCGGCATCCATTCCCTAATGCATTCCAACTGATGCTTTACGTTTCAAAGACAAGGAAAAACCTGTAATTATATAATTCCAATGGTTCCAGTCAGCTCAAGATTGGGGCACCAAGGCTGAAGTTGATTCAAAAGAAGGAAGCTCTTGAGAAGAGGTCCTCAAAAAGGAACCAAGGCTGTGTAGGTGGCTCTATGTCAAGAGGATCTAACAGAGGTATTTAGGAAGGCACATACACCTGCATTTGCTGATCCACTAGCTATTATATATTGATTACCTTCGGCTGTAGTGCCGGGCCAAGACTTGGAGATAGGGCAATACAACACTGAGGATAGAGATGAAATTCCCCTGATATATACAAAGCCAAATTCAAATCAAATGGCCTGGCACCAGCCTCCAATTTATGCAAAGCAAACAGCAATGAGCTCAGGAGGCCAACCTACTCTAAAGTCAGCCATGAAGAAGTTGAAGCCTGAGACATTGGGTCAGAAATCATTGGAGGTCAGGGAGGGTGAGTGGAGCCAATCTACGCGATGTCTTGGCCAACTCAG
>JBBPUH010000547.1:0-10542 GCA_038094555.1 Boletus aff. phaeocephalus
ATAGTACTACAGTAGCTTAGCTAGGTTAAATAGCCAACCCTTTTCTCTGACTAATAATCGAGGAAGGAAGAACAACCGGGGATCCAATTGGTTAAGTTTCATTACTCATCTAGTAGAACTAACTTGTATCTTCTATTTGATCTGGTAGTTAGAGTTGTCCTTTCACCAGCTCATAACCAGATTGGGCTTGGAGGATATAATTGCATAGGATTTGCCTAGCATCTTAGCAGTCCATTATCCTGAATAACGACAGCGGTTGGAATTATAATGAGCGATCCAGTTGGGAATCTGTGTTACTGCTTCACACCGGTAGCCTCGTGGATTGCAGATACTCCAGAAGAAGGTCTCTTAGCAGCAACGGGCCCAAAAGTCTTGTCAATCACCATGGCCACATCAAAGGACTTCAGGGACGCTCACTGACACAAGCCCCAAATGGTAGATAATACACTTGCTGCCATTCAAACGGCATGTTCGCAATATTCACCAAACAACTTCAATAACTTCATTAAGATCATCAGATGGCTGGGACTAAACAGTGTTGTTGAGCCATTCTGGAATGGATGGCCGTTATCAGCTCCATGTAACTTCATCATCCCCGAAGTATTGCACCACTTTCATCGATTCTTCTGGGACCACGACACTGGATGGTGTATACACGTGGTAGGAGCCAGCGAATTGGATTTCTGGTTCTCTCTCATCCAGACCCCTGTGGGGTACCATGCGTTTGATGAGGGTATCTCCAAGTTGAAACAGGTGACTGGCTGGGATTACCGAGCAGTTCAATGCTACATTATAGCTGCTGTGGCTGGCAAGGCACCATGGGACTTTCTTATTCCTGTTCGTGCATTGCTCAATTTCAGATACCTTGCCCAGGCACCAATTTTCACAGTGGATTCACTTCAGAAGGTTGCAGATAGTTTACAAGAATTTCATGACCACAAAGAAGCAATCCTTCGTCACGGAGCACGCAATAACTGGGAGATACCCAAACTCAAAATCCTTCAAAGCGTTGTCCTGAGCATTCGTCAGTCTGGAGTGCTGATGCAGTGGAGCGCCGACATCACAGAACACGCACACATAGAAGACATCAAGGTTCCAGCTCGTGCAGGAAATAACCAAGACTACTACACACAAATCGCTTGCTATCTTGACCGACTAGAGAAATGCTTTCGATTTGACCTCACCACTCACATCGAGGAACGTACAGTAGCAGACCAAGGTGACGAAGATGAAGACAATGAAGATCATGAGCCTGACGCCGAAAAGCGGGCCATTGCTGACTACCCAAGCCTGATACATCCCATCATCAACTATTTCTCCATTTCCTCAGCTCTCACCTGTGGATCGTTTCCTTCGGCTCCAAAACCTTTTCACACATTTGCGACCAGCACAACCGCTTTCCATCTTGCGGGTAAGCCCTCGCTAAGGCTAACTCTTGATGAAGTTGCTCAGAAATACGGGATTACCGACTTCACGTTAGCGGTTACCACTATCCTAGCATGAGACATTCCTCCTGACCTGAAGATCCAAATCTGGCAGAAGGTACACGTTCAACAACCAACGTATCACAACAAGAGTATTCTGGATCTCCCCCAGACTCTTCGCGCTATCCCCCCAACTGCTATGAATCCTTTTGGGCATTATGATTCCGTGATCATCAGCCCCCAGCATGAGAGCAACTGGCCAATGCGTGGCCTTGAAGGTCATTCTGTTGCTCAAATCAGGATCATATTTCGTGTTCCATCGTCAGACACATTTTTTGCATATGTCCAACACTTCCGTATCACCCCCCAGGCTGCCCCTACAAACACGAACTCATCAACTGGAATGCACCTATGTACTGAAGCGCGTGGTGCGAGCAGATGGCCGGCGTGTTGGTGAAGTGATCCTGCTCACCCAGATCCGTTCTCCTACTCACTTAGTCCCTCACTTTGGTCGTGAAGCTAATTCGTGTTTGACTAAATTAAGCAGCTACGAATTGAGTACAGAATTTTGGCTAAATAAGTACTGGACGAAAGAGTTCTACTATGCGTTATCTTCTCCATCTAGCTAATTTCTGCTGACCACAAGGCGACTTGTTATGTACTGCTACGTATACCACATGTCATATGGCCAATCAATTTGAAATGTTGATCGTTGGCAAGTTCTGCGCGATTCCACTGTGATGGCAAAGCATGGCAGGCTGTGCTTGTAAAGCTCACTTTCACACCCATGTCAAACAACCAAGCACCCTCCTTGAACAAGCAGAAATGGTGGACTGACTCTGGGTCGGTATGTCTTGGTACCTGAAAAAATATGGCACAGCCTCACCCTGGTGTTGTTGGTCCCATTGCTAGTCACTCTGACCCCATGCAATGCCTTTCAACAACTTTTGTGTGAGTTTTTTGTCCCCCCACAAGTTGACAAGAGAACTCACAGAATGATATAGCTCTCAAGTCGTGTGGCTCCAGATTTCAGGTCTAAAACCAACAGGTTACGCACCACAATGGATGATTTGCTCAGGAACGACACTGGGGCTACACACTGGGAGTTGGATAAGCGGCAGAGTGCTCAGCTCCTGGACTTCCTGTTCCCAGACTAATGTATACTCTGAAAGCGCGGTGGGCTAGAGAAGTTGAGAACTGGTGAAGACCCGTATATGATGACACAGGTACTGGACTACCTCGAGCGTCACGCAGGAATATATGGTCCCAGTCATTCTTCGAACTCACCACCACAGTCATCGTTTAGCTTTTGAGTTCCCCAACAGGCGTCAGGTGAGAACAAGGAAAAGGGATTGAGATCCCCCAAAGGGGAACCAGTGTTAGATGACTTGGCTCCACAGTCAGAGTGGGGGGGAACATCGACCAAGAAAAAGGGAAAAGGGTTGAGGCACCCCCAAGGAGAACGGGCGTCAGATAATTTGAATCTGCAACCAAAATGCTGGCTTCCGAAATCATGATGTCCTGACCTTTCCCCTGAAGCAACCAAAGGACGAGAATGTGCATTATCATTTTTCTTGAACTCAGTGCTTCAGTCCGTTAAATCAGCTTGTGGGCTAGAATACCTGTAAGTTCCCATTGCTTTAATATGCGGTACTGCGTCACCCATCTATTTGTGCAGGAAATGGAATGCGAACTTGTCGACTACTCCCTTAAAGGGCTATGGACTAGACTACAAGCGGAAACCCAACATAGCTCTGTTCCAACACAATGGTGACAGCTGGCCGCACCTAGTATCATTTTGTGAAGTGAAGAATAGGGCTGACGTATCAATGGAGAAGGAGTCCTACATCGAACTTGCTGGTAAAGCGACTTGCCTGTTATTTATGCAAGACAGTCGCCATGTTGTTCCATGTATTCGCATCCTCGGGACAAAGGTCTACTTTACAATATTCAATTGTGGCAGATCAATTTCCACCTGCAGTTTCGACATCAACGAAAGCCCGCAGATCTTCTTGCGAATCATCATCGGTCTCTCCTGTTATCATGACCAACCGGACATTCTGGGTTCGGATACCAGTATCTCTTGGGACAAAAACAGAAGAATTCGTTGGAAAATTTTGAAGATAAACGTTTGCAGAGGACTAGAGCTCATGTCCATCCGGGTTACGCTTTCAAATCTGCTATTCATCGCGGACAACCTAGTCGGCCGAGGGACAACAGTATGGAAGGGTAAGACTGAGGGACTGGAAAGGTCCGTCGATGTGGCTGTCAAGGATGCCTGGATAGATCCCCTCAGGAAGTATATGGAAGGTGCCATTCTCCAGATGCTGAACAAGGTTGGAATTGAAGGTGTTCTGGCGCTCATCTACGAAGGACAAGTCTCTACCAAGGAGAAGGGTGTGGATGGTCACCAGGCCACGATTAACCATTCCATGCATTTCTTTCGAGCTGTTCTGGAGCAGTTCGCCAGCTCTGAAGGCACATATCCACTTTGAGTGTTTCAACTTTGAGTGTTGTATTGCTTGGTCACTGAACCTGTTGGCTCCCTTGTGACAGATTTTTGGAGCCTTGCTGAGCTTCTCGTTGCTTTCTTGGATTATGTCGTTGGTGAGTTCAATCCATTTCAACTATCAGTAGGATTCGCTCTAATCAGATTCCTTCAGCTCATACTGTAAGAATGCTTTGAAAAAGGCAAGAATTCTACACCAAGACTTCAGTCTCATCAACCTCCTCCTCGCTCTTACATCCACCAAATGAAGTGATCATGTCTCCTTCATGGGTCACCTACCACCCGAGTTGAAATTCAAATTGTGCAAAAAGATTTCGGGACTTCAGTGACGAGGCATCCTCGCCAACTGGGGCTATGCTGTTCCAGTCACTCCAATTGTTCACACTGAGAAGGCAGCACCACCCCCCTCACTTGCTAATGTCCCTCCTGTAGCGCCATCTACATTCCCAATGGATGTGACCCCTCCTGTAACACCATTGACACTGACAGATGTAGTCCCCCCGGGCCCTGTAACACCATCGACACTGACAGGTGTAACCCCTCCGGGTCCTGTAACACCCTTGACCAACATGGTCCCTCCTGTAGCCCCTCCTACCATATCCATCTCATCCCTGGCAACCACACCCCCAACAGAAATTATAGAACAATCCCCATTGCGAAATTCCGACACGCTGCCTTCTGCTCCTTTTGATAATTGTATATTTGCCAGACCAATCAGTTTGACGGAATACCCCAAATTGATGCCCATTTCTCAACTCACCCATCAAGATAATGTCATGGTGCTGACAAACCCACGTGAAGACAACCGCAGCACCCATAACGCAAATCCCCTCCATTGGACAGTGAGTAAGCTTGTTGTTTTGAATGTCATTTAAGCTGAACCTGGGGTCCAGGGTACATGGGCATGGATGTCTTTGGAACTGGTCATGGCCGGTCCCAATCAACCCGTCATTCACAACGAACTGCATGATCTTGAATCCTTTTTTTATGTCCTTGTTGGCATCTCAGTCTTGTATGACAAACCCGGTAAGCCAAAACCGGACAAAGAACTAGAAAAGTGCTTTGATAAACTTTTTAATACCTTGGAGCCGAGTATCCTCAAGACCCTCACTACTCAATCCAACATCGCGTGGGTGCCATCTGTCCTACAACATATTTCGCCCTATTTCCGGCCCACCATACCGCTTCTGAATGCTCTTTGGCAAGAGATTATCTTGCCACTGGGAAGCGATGAGCACAGTGCTTTTACCTGTGACAGTCTCTTCACCCACGACACCATCATCCAGCACATTGTTTCGGCGCTCAGCAGACTACCTGATGCATGCTGGGAGCCCTTGTCTCACAAAGAACACGAGGAAAACATCATTCCGCCCCAATCCAGTGATGATGACAACCATGATGAGACTTTCGGCTTGGACAGCGACGAAGGCGAAGACAATGAAAGTCGATCGTCTTCACCCCCACCAGTGATCGAGAGGAACGTTGGTGCCTGTCATGCAGCCCGACTGGTTGCTTAGAGCAACCCAGAGTTACTTCGAAAGTGACGTATTCAGTCAAAAGACTCTCCCATCTCAAAGCGCCTTCAATCATCAGATCAATGCCAAGAGTCTCATCTCGCACGCACTAGGGGACAGACTGCAAGTGTAACTTTTAGTAACCAAAAAACCTGAGTTGTTCATTCTGCAGGTGTATTACACCAGGATTTCACTTTTCTGACTCGAGTTACATGCTTCAAACACGCACAAAGTTTGTCGTCTTTAGCTCCGCCATCCTAGTATAGATTACTGCATGCCGCCATTTGCTTTACATACTACTATTGGTGTAATGACTCACATCATTGGCTTTGACAACAAGGGTTGAACTGATTCTAACCGACATGCATCGCCGACTCGCCTATAAATTTTTGTCAGCCACAGTTTATTTTGCTCAGCGCCCCTCTCTCTGCATTTGAAACAATGGCCCTGAAGCGACAAATCACCAAAAGTGACAAATTTGCAGACTCACATGCTGCAACCGAGTCAAACCGGATTCATCCCACTTCAAAACGCCAGAGAGTTGAGGCGCTCTTCGATGAGGAGGACGTTGTAGGTGAGGATTTTGATTTTCTTCTATGTATTTCCTTCTCTCACTTTAAGTAACAGAAGGAACCCAGCCAAGGTGTTCATCTCGTGCTGGTAAAGGTAGTGGTGGACAACTGCAGCAGCTCCACCATCTGGAAAGTGTTCAGCTTGCCAAGCACTCGTGACAGTCAGAACAACAACTTCTAGCAGCTATGCTGGGGCAAGGGGTCAATCTGATGGCCCCTTTGTATGAGTCACCTGAGGAGGAAGACACAGGGCACCAGACTCTGTCTTGGGCGGTATCCTCTGAGTCGGTGACACAAGCAAAGCCGTCTTTCACCCATGCACAACCTGGTGATCACTTTGGTTTCAGGTTGCCACAGCAAGTTTTGGCTTCCACCCGAGATGGTGAGGTTGGGATCACTCGAAGTCGTAGCAAAGTTGGGTGAGTCTCTGTAATGTCTTTTCTTGGTTTGGTCATGACATTTGTTAGACCATCATTGGTTCTTTCATCCGGTGAATCTGAACTGTCGTCTAGAAGCACTTCCACCTTTTCTCCAGCTCTGTTGCATGTGGCCTCTACAGCGGCTACCTCCTGTGCTCCATCCGAATGTCTTGACCGGGAGAACAGCTATTTTGACCCTAATGCTGATCAATCTGTCCCTGTCATCTAAGATGTCGAAGAAATGGCTGTGCAAGTCCCTCGCTGTGCCACTCAGATCCGTCAAACGAACACCTTCACTCAAGTATCTTCGTCCCTATTAAAAACACATACCATGTCCGTGGTTCCAAACACTGTCGAAGAAACTCTTGTGATTGATGAGGCATCTCCAAGTGAGGACGAACGCTTTGCCAAGTTGAACCTTTGTGGCATATCAAACTTTCAGTACGGACAAGGGCCTGACACAGCGTCATGCCAAGGTATGCTCAGAAAATTCTCGATTCAAGATGCTCAACTGTATCCTCCCAACCTATGTGCAGCTCATGGCCGAGATCCAGCCCATACGAGTCTGTCTGTCTTCAGAACGTCAATCGCTACTCATCATCTTGTTTCAGGTGTTCGAGCCATCTACAACAATGAGGACAAGCATCAAGACCCCAGTATTCGGACATGGATTCAGACTCGATGTGATGAAGGATTTGGTACAGTGCCTCAAGGTATGTGTGAAAACTCTCAGTACCGTGTACTTATCGCGGTATCTATTTGACCAGCTTACAATTGAGATCTAATGAATATGGGTGAACTTGTTCCTGAACTTTCAGTACTCCTCCTTACCACAATTCCTCCCAGGTGCACGAAGCATTGACGATGATGATGAGCATCCAGAATCTCGTATTTCAACCAGCGTTCGATGCGGTGAAGGTTCTCGCCCTTTACCTCGCTGAAGTACATCTGTAAACTCTTAGTGCAACATTTACTTGATCATCAGTGCAGCTCATGTGCAGAGTCGAGATCAAGCGAGTGCTATCCCAACCAGCAATGATGACAATCATCCAGATTCCAATGTCGTGGCGAGGCCTCAACATAGCCAAGGTTCTGGCCTAGTAGCTCATTGAAGTAAGTCCATCGACTGGATGCATATTACTCACGATTAATTTGATTTAGGTGAAGCTGAAGATGTTGTTGCTCAACACCACCAATGTAACTGTGCACCTTGCCTTCCAAGTGATGTGTCTTTCCTGGCTGTCCGTGACGAGCAGCGGGCGCAACTTTCAGGCAGGAACAGCAGGAACAGCTCTGTTTCAATTGACAAGGACGACATTGATGTGCCAATTTCAACCTCCCTCGAATCACCGTCAGCCAACCCACCATCTGTGTCAGCTGAGTCTCTTCCGAATCTTCGACGTGCCAGTGCAAATCCATCCCAACTTCACTTCTATCCCCCGCCCGTCTGCGATATTATCAAATGTGGAAAACAATTCTCACATTATAATCTCGCTTCCATCAATGTGTTCCCATTACATCCCCAATTCAACATTAAGGCTACTGGCTATATCAACGAAGCAATCACGGAGCAGCATTCCCGGGGTTTAACAATTCCAACAGGTAGGGGGTACTTTCTGTGAGAGCAAGTCGGATTTCTCACCATGTGTAGGCTGGTGGCCAGACCACTCCAATAGTATAACCAAACTCGTAGGCGTTATATTATATCGACCAATTTCTGCATGACGCTTACACATTCCAGCTCTGGGAAGACATTGGGAACTGGTGTTCTGCCCTAAAGAAGAGAGCATGGGTCTTGGCATGAGAGCGGTACATGTGGGATCCTCTGAATTGTCGAACTGCCAATGCAGAAATTGCAAGGGATCTTCTCAATGGGGGTGCATTTTTGAAGGATGGGGTGGACGAAGATGTAAGTGAGAATTTTTGAAGACTTTATCTAATGGTAGTTTACAGGGCCACATGAATAATCTTGCGCATCCTGCGCTTTCGCATGTTATCATTGATTTTTTTTATACTGGCCAGGTTTCAGTAGGTAATCTCTTCCCAGAGGTTTTCACTAGAGAAGTCCCCCGATCTACTGTCGTGCTTGCAGCCACTGCTGTACGTTATTCCTCGTCCATCACACTGTTTCATTGACATGTCAGTAGATCAAAGTTGCACTAGACAAGATAGTAGCAGAAGGCAAGGATGTCGTGTTCAAGTGCGAGGTCTATACCGATGTATATGTTGACATACTTGGTCTTATGGCTAAGTGCAATACATCCCCTGTCCACCGGGCCAAGACAGCAACTCTGTGCAAGCAATGGGCGAAAATTGAAATGTCAGTCGTCATTATTTTCAATTACTATGCTCGTATCCCATCTTAACAAAATGCTATCTTAGTAACAGCAATAATGCGACTGGCACATCAACTGGATTTGATGTTGATCTCAACTAGATAATTTCTGTTCCCGTTTTGGCTATTCCCTGTTTTGTTATCTTCTCATTTGTTGCTTTGTTATCTTTCCCTTTTTGTTATCTTATCTTCCCCTATGTGTATGTCCTATCTGGAATAGACCACATGCTGTGTTGAGTTCTAGACAGACTAGACAGGTCAATGACAGACTAGACAGTCCTGGACAGCTATGTTTGAGATTTATGTAAGATCAGTATTGAATTAACTGCTACTATCAGAGCTTACTCACCCAGTCTGGATGGGTATCTGACAGTGTGGACAGAGCTCTCCAGCTAGATACCTTGTTGGGATCAGCTGGAGAGGCTGGAGCACTGGCCAGCACTGGCCAGCACTAGGCAGGGGGAGGGCTGATCTGCTGATGTTGTGGTGGCGGCAGTTTCGGAGAGCTTGTTTCACATGACGGTAGAGGGGGTGGTTCCTCGGTAGGGTGGCGATGCGTAGGGCGGCTCGCTGGCATTGCTGTCTGATCAGTAGGGGGATGGGTAGAAGGTCAGCATGGGCGAAGAGTGTGTTTGTGGCAGATGACGCCATGCCTCCCGTAATGGAGAGAGCTGCAGTGCATTGGATAGATTCAAGTTTCCATGCTATTCCTCTCGTTTCCCACCCGTTCTGGCATTTGCCTCTCCCTTGGTTGAGGTGGTCCGTTGCCCATATATCCGCTGCATAGAGCATTTTTGGTATCGCTACCCCTTCGTATAGCTTTTTGGCCATGTGTGCTCTTATTCCTTTGGATGGTTTAGTTAGTCTCTTGCAAGCGAGTGCGTACTTTGTTCCTTTTCCTAGGGCATAGGCAGTGTGAGCTTTGAAGCGAAGTTCTTGGTCAATGATGACTCCCAAGAACTTGTAGGTCGACGATGGGTTGACAGTGGTGTTGCAGATGGTGATTGAGGGGCACGGTATTGTAATTGTTTTCCTTGGGTTTTGGGAGTCAGGTATGCATAGGCATGAGGCACATATCAGGGCCATCTTGTCTAGTTCGAATTCGGCGTAGTGGGATTGGCTCCATGCGAGGGTGCCATCGTCGTCTTCCATGAGTTCCTGTAACTTGCCATTGGTTTCTTCGAAGGAGCGCCCTCTGGTGATGAAGGCTGTGTCATCTATGAATCCTAGTATGACTGTGTTCTTTTTCTTGCACACTAGTTTTATCAATGGTGCGTTGTAGAAGAGAAAAGCTACCGGTGATATCGGGCAGCCTTGGTCCAGGCCGATTGGTATACGGAAGGGGTTCAATATGAAGTCGTCAAAGGTGAGAGAGGTGGTGCGATCTCTTAGCTTTCTCTCATACCAATCCATGTATTCTCTTGGTATTCTGCGGGCTTGCATGTTATGTACTAGTCGGTCCACCACTACACTTGGGAACACAGCTTTTACAGTGACTCCAAAAACTGTTCCAATAACTCACTCTAATACAGTGTCCAAAGAGTCCTGCAACCACCTGTAGGAATTTGGTATAGCTTTGGTGTGACCAAATAAAGTACAAACAATCAGCTACGAATTGGTCCCTGGATCGTGTGATTTGGCCTAAAGGTCATAAAGATATGGCCATTTCAAAACAGCTATACCATTGGAACAGTTTTTGGACTTTCAACAAAATTAGGATATTTGATATAGATTAGTACTTGGTATATCCTCCTTTGGCTTTAATCACA
>JBBPUH010000548.1:0-10514 GCA_038094555.1 Boletus aff. phaeocephalus
AAATCATTGGAGGTCAGGGAGGGTGAGTGGAGCCAATCTACGCGATGTATTGGCCAACTCAGGGGCTTTGTACAGACCAACCCAATAATGTACAGAGAGGGCGACAGCCTTCCCAGAGGCCAATCATCAAAAGGCCTACATCTGGCAGGGTTCAGAGACCGCAGTCAAGCAGTTCGGGTGGTAATCCATGTCATAACATGTGTTTACCAGTTAATTGATTGTTTGGTCTCCAGATTGAAGTGCAGCTGACCAGGGCCTGGCTGGGATATGGAAAGAGGCCGAGCCAGCCCAAGATGGACCAAGGCCAAAGCAGCCCCGAGGCTCAACCAACTTAGATGGTGGGAAAAATAACACCATTGACATCCTATTAGCTGACGCAGGACTTCTTCTACAATAGACACTCCACCAACAAAAAAGCTAAAGCTTGTCCAAGAAGGCAATGTTTCAAGAGACACTATGCCTACTCCGACAGCAAATGCAAGCCAGTCGTGCATTGCCGAGCCTGAAATGACAAGAGTTCCTGTCACTCCAAGGAGATCTGGTCGGGAGCACAGGGCTCTGAACAGACCAGATGATGATTATGATGTTCAGAATCACCAGCTCAATGTTACCTGTCGAGTTCAGCCAATTACACCAAGCAAAAATATTAAAAGGAGATATATTTAGCTAGTTGTTTAGAAGTCCTTGGTATATACAAATTCAGGTTCGAGGGATGCATGCATATGTTGGAAATGACACGAGGGAAATAGACAAAGAAAAAGTAGTCCATTCAAACAATGCCAAAGTACTCACACACCATCGGCCTCCAAGCCCTCCGTCGCTTCTACCTTGCCCTCATTTCCCAGGCAGACTGGCGTCCCAGGTTCCACAATGCTCGGCTCCATTGCTGGCAATTGGTTGGCCATTAACTGGGGGGCATTGGGATCGAGAGCTGAGTCTTGAGTTGGTAAGTCACGAATTGGTGGTGCTTGAGGAGGTGGATGGTCTGGCATTCCACCACATTCACCATCTTTGGAAATAAAGGGGCTCAGACAAATTTGAGGGGCCCTCCCAAACTGATTGACAGATGGCAATCCGAGAGTTTCAGGGGGGGCCACAGTAATGGCAGTTGCTGAGCATGGGGTTGGCGAGGATGGGTCAGCGGAAGGAATATTGCGATTGCTTGGCGGTGTGGTTGGATCTGGGAGTGGGGAGCTGCAAGTGGCATCCTCAGCTGGTACCAACAATAAAAAGGGGAAGGCCAATGCCAATGACATGCTGGGTGTGTGGGAGATCTCTGACCAAGCATGACCAAGGAGATGTGTGAACATCTCAATTCTTTGTTGTGTTTCTCTGACCCTGTCCTCCAGGTATTGAAAACATTGGTTTGCTTGGACCTGCTCCATTCGAACCTTCTGGAGCTCCTCAAGAACCCTGTTGTATTTGGATGAGCTGACGGGTTTGTCTTCACTGCCAACCGCAGGAGTAGATGGATTCGAGGGTGCCAGCATGCCTGAAGTCAACTGAGCTGTTGGGATAACCAAAGGCTGATGCCTCTTTCGCGATTTCACCATGATGCCATCAAGTACTTTGGGGGTAGAAATTAGGAAATGCTATCATAACTGAACAAGAAAGACTTACCTTGCTTTCCCTGCCCACCGGCCTTAACCACCACAGTTGTGGTTGGAACTGGCCCTTAATGAGGGCCAAATACAGGGCCCTTGCTGCAGTGAGTGCGTTTTGGGGGAGGGGAAGGATCTCTGTCTTTGTCTTGCCCTGAGGTGGAGGCTGATGGAGATGAAGGTGGGGCGGGGAGGGAAGATTGACCAGCTCTGGATGTGCTCACCTCCTGGTCTTGAAATGTAGAAGAGGTTGAATTGGGATAGGGAGGTCGGGCCAGGGAGTGTGGATGGGAGGCTGATCTTGCTTGCTTCTTTGCCAGGATGCTGCAATGCACCTTGCTCTCATAACATTGTGCACAAGCATGACCTTCGATTGGAGTGCATTGGAGCTGTTGCTTAATGCAGTTGTCGCAAGAGACTGAGTCGCTTGATTCGGGTTGGGTAGAGGGTCGAGGGGGAGAGGCAGTTTACGTTTTAGATTTCATGTGGCTCCTAGTACAAGACAACTGCCCAACAGCTGGAGTTCTTTGCCTCGATCAACCCCTTGTTTCTTCTTCATCTATTTCTTCTGTCTCCTCTGGCTTTCAAGCCCTCTCCTTCCCCTTACGACTCCCTTGGGACTGACCCTTCCCCTTTTCTTCCATTCTAGATCAAGACCGAGACTGGCCCATGTTGCTGCTGGAGGGGCTGGATTTTGGCAGTGCTTTGCATTCCTCACCCTTGTCCTGCGTCTTTGGGATCACAGTGGAAGTCTCCGTGTCATATTTGGGTGGGTGAGGGAGCTTCAAGCGAATACGGCTGGGAGCTGGGATCGGGGATGCTGGGGAAGGGGTGGCAGCTCTTTGGATGGGGCTGGCGACCAATTTGATGGGGGAGGTTCTTGGGAAGGAAATTCAACTAGGAGAATCAGTAGTGGTGTTGGTTGGTTCTGACCTGGAAGTGGATCCCTTGTTGGTGGTGGGGGAAATGGGAGGTGTGGTTGCCCAGATGTTCAGCCAGGGATGTTCAGGCTGAGCATCAACATTGCCATCCATGATGACCTGCCAAGGAGGCCATTGCCCAGGGGTAGTCGGAAGATGGATGTCCAGGGCGATCAGAAACTGAGGGATGAAGATTCCCTCAATCACGACTGCATGCACCATGCTCTAATAAATACTCATTGTTGATGTGACTACTGATGGGCTACTCGGTGCTTACCAGCTGTCTTCTCAACTTTTCCACCACCTCATCCCATCGTGCTTGCATTTCTCCCAAGGTGCCACAAGGCAGAACCAATTGCTCAAAAATCCTGTGGACTTCCTCAGCACATTCGTCGATGATATTCTGAGCGAAGTTTCTTCCAGATGAAAACATGTTTTCATCATTGATGGTAGAAGATGAGAGTGGGAGAGGAAGAAAGAAGATGAGCGAGGTGGCTCCGGTCACAATGAATGCGCTTTGACAGTGGTGGACCTGCCGTTATTGCACCTTTCAGGCATGGGACTGCTTGACATTGGCTCCATTGCCAAGAATGGCTCAGCGTTCTGTCCTCCACACCACTTTTGCTGCACTGCATTCCCATAAATGGCACCAAGGCAGGTCCTTGGCACCTCAAAGGCAACAACAATGTTGAGCCTCTTGTTATAATGCAACTATGAAGAAGCATGTACGATTTGCAATTGAAGGAGAGGGTGCATATCTATCACTACAAATATTAAGGAATCTGATATCTGCTGATGTAGCTCCTACTGACCCCAACAGGATAGTCTTTTCAGCTTCAGTTGTGGGCAAAGTCTGGCCAAGAGAAGGTAAGCTCGTTCAGCAATCATCTAGCCTATGGAAGAATCTCAAACAAGCCCCAGGCAGCTCTAGAATGTCTCACAAGAGAGTCAAAGAGCAAGAAAGAACTAGTAGAGGTGGGCTGTTACTTCAGGTGGCTTTTGGTCACACCATCATCCTCTCTTCAGGCGATTTAAACAAAATCAGAGTCACCCAAGGAATGGAAAGGTACTTTGTAACTATGTTTCATAGTTTTACCAGCGCTTAAGAACATCCGAAATAGCAGCAACAATTGCAATGTGAACTAATGGGCTCATGATATGGGATTCGGGAGTGTTAGGGCACCTTCACTGACTCCAGATGAGATGAGCCTACAAGACCTCTCTTCCAGCTCACCTTCTGAAAGCCCACCATTGATTATCCCTTGGAGGCAGGCTACTCTTCTGGAAGGTATTTCACCGAGTGAAACTTTGCCAGATGGCTCATTCCCACTGATAAACATGCTGCTATCTCTGCTCAGTCAGGGGAGGATGTAGACATGAATGAAGTCCCAGATAGCGGTCTACACCACGATCTGGCGCTGGAAGCTTTGGCAGAGATCGGAGGGCCTGAAGATTGGATCATAAGAATGTTGCAAAAGGATCCACGCCAGAGGAAGATCCAGGAATTGGCTGATTGGTCAAAATGTCGAGGTAAACACTCCAATTGATGCTTATAGCTATGCCCTGATGTGATTACAGCTCAAGTTGCCCCTGAGGAGATGGAGAACTTCAAGGCAGCTGTGGCTCAGGCTGGAGTGGCTCTGCTGGACACAGAACCTGGTGGTCAGTTAAAGCAGTTTTAAGATCTTTGTCTCAGTGCTCAATCCAATTATATAGTTATCAAGGAGGTAATGACTTGGCTAGATGCAATGCAGCAGCTCCATCCTGAGCTTCGCCCTTCAGAAGACCCTTATATTCAATACAGGGGTACATTTCCCCTGCAAAGCTGCCTGGAAGCCTCTCTGGATGTAATCCTGAAAGCCGCTGAAAAGCAAATTGAGCTCGTCAGGAGATAGAAGGTATTACTGTGAGCCCTGGATAGGCTAGAGGGATAGGGGCAACAATTTCGGACATTTACTGTAGTTTAACATTCTCTTGTATTGTTGGATGTGGATCCCCTCATGGGACATTTCTCTGTGACCTTGGTGAGGGGATGAATGGATTTTATCACAAGGCTTTCAAACGTTTATGGCACACTCTGTCACGCCTGTCTGTCGTTAGAGCATGTTTGCCCATCTCAGCCGAAGAGGTCCAGCTAGAGCAGTTTGATCCTTGATAGACCATTACCCATCATCCCATATTCGCCAACAGCCTATTCAAATATCCCATCCCTGCCTATACTTTTCTAAAGCAGGATCAGGTGAATATCAGCCGATAAGGTGTTTTCCCTGGCATGGCTGCTTCAAGTAACTCAGCCTGAATACATAGACTCTTTCAAATGCCTCAGCCCATCGACTTTCTTGGAAAGGCTCTGTCAGGCAGGTCGGCATGCTGGGTATCTCCTTGGTGGGTGCCCATGCAGGTATCCTGTTCAAAGCCTCACATTTCTACCTGTGGCCCAGCCGAGAATATATATTTCGAGCAAGGGCCTAATCTGAAAGGGATCTTTCAATCATTTTGGCCCAAATAGCGATCCCCTGCCTAGGCTCCACCAAGATTCTCAGCCCCTCAGGTCCTTTTCCTATGTGGGTTCCTTCAAGCATCTCGATACACCAAGTATCTCCTCAGTGGGGGTTCATGTAAGTGTTTTGCTCCAACCCCCACTTTTCTTCATCTGGCCCAGCCAGAGGTAACTTGGCCCAAATAGTCACCCCCATACAAAGGCTCTGCTGCATGTCACAGCCCATCTGGATCATTTGTTAGATAGGCTCATTTGAGCACGTTGGGTCCCTGCTGTATCTACTCACCCGAGGCTTGTACGACTGACTCGTTCACACCCGTTCATGGCTAGAACAGGCTTGGGTGAGTACACGGGTCAATCAAAGCATTTCTCTGAAAGGCTCCTCCAAGCATCTTGGTCCTATTCATACTTCTCCTACATAGGCTTGCTCGAATGCGATGCCCCCATAAGTACCACCCTTTTACATAGCCCTTTCGATTGTCTCGGCCTATCTCGCTCATTTCTTAGACAGGCCCATTCAATTGTGTCGGTCTCTGGAGTATCTTTTCTCTGAAAGGCTGATCTGAGAATCTCGGCTCCAATCATACATAGGCTTGCTCAAATATGACGCTCTGTAAATAGAACCATTTTAGGCTCATTCGAGCATATCAGTCCCCTTTGTATCTGCTCACCTGAGGCTCGCATGACTACTTCATCTGCACCTGATACATGGCTAGAAACAGGCTCGACCTAGGTAACTCAGCCTTCTTCTCCAAAAGGCCCTTCTGAGTATCTTGGCCCCAATCATGTCTGTTCTACATTGGCTTGCTCTAATATGATGCTCGGCAAATGGTGCCCTTTTTATGTAGGCCCATTCAAGTATGTCAGCCCCCAGATGGGCTCGATCATGCATGACGGTCCACAACTGGAACATAAATTCTGGCCCCGTGGTAGGCTCCTCTGATACAGACATGTTAAATGCAAGCTGGGGTGATCAATAACCTCAGTACAAAGTGACTACAGTATGTGACTCTCTATATGGTACGAGGTCCATAAGGTGAGAGAAGTCTGAATTCTCAATGATCTGGGCAATGACACTGTCCAGATCACACATCCAGACATTGTACACATCATCCATCCATGGCAGTGGAGGGTCTGAGTGCTCACCACAGTACTTGACTCCAAAATTTTCCCAGGCTACATTATCCACTTTGGTGTAGTCAATGAGCTTGTATAACTTAGAGCAAGAGGTGAAGGGTGGCCTGCCACCATCCTTGTGCATGTACGCCACGAAGATATCCAAGAGCTGGTTGATGTGCATAGTGGACATCTGGATCTGGATATACAATAGGTCAGCCAGCTCAAATCCAGCTCGATCCATAAATGGACTTCAGTCATTAGTTGTTTTGGCAGAGTATGTTACCAGGGGAGTTCCATCAGGAAGGAAGCAACCCTTGGAATTGCAAGGTTGGGCTACTTGGATAGATTAGTATATCAAAATACAACAAATGGTATTCTTACCAGACAAACAGGGGTGATAATTATGATACACCTTCACACCTGGTCCATGCCACTGTGTCTGGATTCCCTTGCCTTCAGGATTTCCCATAGGTGTCCTAGTCATGGTTGGCACATTTAAGGGGTAACCCTTGTTTGTCCCATGTTGATTGGGATCAGAGATGACTGTCTGTGGTATGATGGGATGGAACTGGTTGATATGCTGTGTGAGATCTGCCTTGTTTCCAAACCATCATTTACAGCCTGGATACAAGTAGGAGACATGAATTGGTGTGTTGGAATGATGACTATAGTGGGAAAAAGGGGTAAACATGGGGGATTAGTACAATGGAATGAAGAAGATGAATCAAGCCATGCTGACAGAGATTATGTGCAGTATAGAATCTTGGAGATTGAACCATGAAAAAAAATTGCCAAAATGTCTGGTTTCTAAGTTCATATGTGGTTAGAATATGTGGCTGAGCAATATGAAATAACATACATAAGGGAGGGCATTATCCAACCCCAAAATATCCAGTGTTTTCCCTTGACACTCTCAATCTGCTCGTTCGTCTGACCCACATTCACTTATTCTACTGCTCTCATGCAAGCTCTGAATGACTTTACCTCTGACCCTCCCCAATGCACTTGGGCTGCTAATGCTACCAAGCATTCAGGGTAGCCAGCTACCCCAGCTAAGTAATGCACACCTGCACAAAAAAAGGTGGATGATGCTCATCTCTTAGATGTCGAGACAACAAAGAAAGCCAGTGTACTACTTGCCTTGGCTAATGTGGCCACTGTCAAGGCCACCATGGAAGCTTTGCAGTTTGCAAAGCATATTGCCATGACAAAGGGTGTACAGCCATCCATGAAAAAGCCTAAAGATGGAATCAGTGCTGTCAAGGTACCATCTGATAAGCTCCCCAGTGTGCTGTAACACACACAGTTGACATACTACTATATCCTGGTCTGATACTCACCTCTCAGATGCCAAAGACAATCATAACAGCATGGTGCAAAGCATAAGTACCATGCTAGACAAGAAAATGTCCAGTGGACTGGGCCTGTACAAACTCCTGGCAGTAGGATAGACTCACCATCTCCAAGTGAAACAACTTGTTGCAGCAGCTGCCAAGATCCATGGGTTGGCACAGCCACCAACTGATGGGTGCAAGCTGGAAACAGCAGAGGCATAAGTGCCAAATATACCTTCATCAAGTTCTTACTAACAGAGTCAACACTTTTTTATATCAATCTCATTTACTTGTCATTCAAAGATTACAATGACAAAGTGGAAGTCTTTGTGAAGGTTAAGCAATGGTCCATGCATGTGAAAAATGCACAGACCTGCACTGAGTCCCCAGTGTGCAACTCCTCTATTAGTGTGCTGACCTCAGTTCTATTGTCAAGCATAGCGACACAAAGTACCACTGTTACAAGTGTTGACAATGATTGCCACAAGGATGCCATGGATGAGAATCTCACCTATGGGGGTTTTGGTGAGGATGGTGACAATACTGAAGAGTGGCTTGATGTGCAGCTTGAACAAGGAAGGCAGGCCAGTGAAAAACTTAATTCATGGTATTCACCCCTCACTTCCTTCTTAGGCACTTGTGGAGTTTGCCACTGTCCCTGCTCCCTTGCAAGACCAAGCAGGGAATCTGAAGCATAAGGATTGTGAAGAAGATCAAGATGAGGATGCTACAGCAAATACTGTTCAAGATGTCGACACAGAGCCAAAGGTTGGCTCAGAAGATGAAGGAATCAACAAGCATGCATCTGTGGCTTGCCCCATCAAGACCATACAGCTGGCTGGGCAATGCCTTACAGCCACACCTTGCTGGACCAATCAAGTATGTCCACGTCCCTTCAGATAACTGAACTAATAACAAAACTTTCTATTGTGTTAGAGCTGTATCAACATGCTTGAACTGCCTCCCAAGAAAGTCAAGGGTCTGCCTTCTAGTACAAAGCTGACTACTGCCAATGCTGGACCAACTACTGCCAGTGTTGTCCCTGGTCCCTCCCCTACGGCACCTGCCACATTGATCTCAGTGGCAAGTTGACCCAAAAAGGCCAATCTTCCTGCTGAGTTGACTGTCAATAATTGATGGCAGAAAGTATTAATGCCCACCTTATTATTATGGGCAGGAGGTAATGATGATGTATGGTCGATCTTGCAACTGAAGAAATGGCAAGTGGAACAAGCCTATGTTCTACAGCACCAGCATAGTCTGTGGGAACACTCACAGAGGATACTTTCCAGAGGGTAGAGACTTTTAGGTGGTATAGGATTGAAAGAAGAGCCTAAAGAGGGGATCCTATCTCAGAGGAGAGGTAGAACAGAGGATGGATCTTAGTTCAATTGTCCTGGGATCAATGTCCCAGCTTATATACATGTATAGAAATATTTGTATCTATGGACAACCTCTCTGTGTAAAGTATGAGTAAAAATAGTGTTTCAGAACACTAAGGAATACCATGAGAGAATAGATGTCAAGTATCATCTAAAGTGTTTACATGTCATTCAGGAATGACATCTGATATGTGAACTCTCTTATGTCATCTAAATATGTTACCATTGACATGTCATCATCACATGACAAGATTCTAGATCCTTAGATAATAAGATGATAAGATAATAGATTAGATCTTGATCATGTGATTCTCAACACTCCTCCTCATGGAGATGGTTGGAATGTCAGGAGCTTAATCCCTGAACTAAGTGATTCAAATTGATCTATTGAAAGATTCTTGGTAAAGATATCAGCAAGTTGTTCCTGGGTTGGAACATAGAAGAGCTCAATTTTTTGTTGCTCTTCAACACATTCCTGAATATAATGATGTCAGACATCAATGTGTTTAGTGTGATGTTCTTGAGCAGGATTGCTTGCAAGAAATAGAAATATTGCACCTTGATTATCTGTAAACATTGGAATCCTAGGAAGGGAGAATCCAAGTTCAAGGAATAATGATTTCACCCAAGATATCTGTCTGGCAGTATCAGACATAGCCATATACTTTGCTTCAGTACTGGAAAGAGCAGTTGTCTTTTGTCTTTTTGACACCCAAGATACTGGTCCATCTGCAAGGAATATAATAGAACCAGTAGTAGATTTTCGAGTCTCAAGATCAGTTGCCCAATCAGCATCTGAGAATGCCAACAGCCCAGAGGACTTCGATCCATTAAAAACCAGTGCAAGATTCTTGGTCAAAGCCAAGTATCTGACAATATAGAGAGCATGGTTTAAATGATCTGACATCTTGATGACAGCAAAGGCTAGATCTGATCTTGTTCCAAGCATTATGTAAAGCAAAGATCCAATCACTGATTGATAGTGAGATCGCAGATCATGAGTTGATTCATTAGATGCTATCTGAGGGTTATATCCTGTAGGTAAAGGGGTGTGAGTGGGCTTCACATTCTCCATTTGGAACCTCTTGACAACCTTATCAGCATAAGATATTTGATCAAGAGTTAGAATCCAGTTTTTGTGATCACAAGTGATGCACATCCCAAGGTATTCAGTAGCAGGTCCAAGATCTTGACATTCCCATATTTTTATAAAGGCTTTCTTCTTAGCCTTGAGGAGTTTGGGATTAGATCCCATGAATAGTGCATCATCGACATAGATAACAGCAATGATAACATTCTCTCTTATAAAAAGAAAATAAACACCAGGATCTGATTTAGATCTGGTGAATCCTAAACCTAATAAAGATTTATGAAGTTCCTCATTCCACTGTAAGGAAGCTTGCTTTAGGCCATATATGGCCCTTAATAATCGACAAACTTTGTATTCCTGACCTTTCTCAAGATAACCTTCTGGTTGCTCCAGATAGATCTCCTCCTCGAGTTTACCATAGAGGAAGGCTGTTTTGACATTGAGTGCCTCAATGTCCCAGTCCTTCATGGCTGCAAAAGATAGGAGTAGTCGCACAGTTTCAAACCTAGCAACTGGTGAAAAAGTATCTTCAAAATCAATGCCATAGATCTGAGTGAATCCTTTGGCA
>JBBPUH010000549.1:0-10512 GCA_038094555.1 Boletus aff. phaeocephalus
AGGAGGAGGAAGAGGGAGAGGAGGTGGAGAGACGGGAGTCTCATCCGGGCGATAGCATGCCGAAGTCCACGACCATGTGAGTTAGAAAATGGGCTGGGAGCGGCGGGGTCGCTGACCTTGGGTCAGAACGTTGTGCTATAGGACCGCTGGGGTCATCGACAATGCTGACACTCGTGTGATTATAGAGTCGTTTCTTATGCTGGAGGGAGTTTCCATTGAAGAGGCTCTACTGCACTCACCGGAAAGGCGCCGTTGTCCCTGCACGGTGGGCTCTCCTGTCTCCTCCAGTGCTTCGGCTCACAAACAAGACAGCGGAAAGGTAGTTTTGGGTCTTGGGTGCCGAGCCAAATACATGCTGTGTCGTACTCCCCCGTTTGCTCACACATGATGCTGCCACAGTCGACACATTTGTTTGACTTCTCTCCGGCATGGTCACCGCAGAAGCTGCAGAAAGCCTTTTCGACAATGAGGCCTCCATCATCTACGTGTGTGGCGTTTGAATGAGCTTGGCAAAAGGCGTCCCCTTCATGCGAGCCATTCCTCCCCCCACCTGAACCACCCTTCCCTCCTCCACGCCAGCTACCCCCTCCACCAGAGCCATCTCCAAGAGACTCCTCCTCGCTTACTGACTTGTCTACGGATGATGTCAATGGACTTGGGGGTCTCCCCAAAGATCCACTCGACCTTGTCACCGGCGTACATGGGGTCCAGGTCTCCAGCAAAGCACCAACGGTCGGCCATGCCGAGGCTGTTTCGGTCAAGACGTGTCGATCTCCTTTAGAGAGCGATGGTCCTTCTTCAGTACATCCTTCGGGGCCGACGCTGGATCAGGCTTGGGACGAATTGAAGAGCTTGGCATCGCAATCAATTGAGATACTACAGGACATGCGCTTTTCATTCCGGCAAAACCAGATACGGCTAGGAACTGGATTTGCAAAGGGGTCATCCTGTTGCATTGATGGACCTACCCAGCGCCCCGGATTTCGTTTGGGGACATCCCTTCTACAACCGCCATCTGTGAAAAGATGATATGGAAGACATTACGAAGGAGGCACTTCCTGATCCCACAGTTTCTCCTTGGAATGACCTTTTTCATCGGAGGTGCGTCAGCGGCATCCATTTACTGAGGACCTTGGTGAGTTTGGTTTTATCGTTCTTCAACAACAGTGAGCTCATCATTTTCCTGCAGCCTTGGTAGCAGTCCCACTCACTGTAATGCGACCTGCCCTCTCCCCTGGTGAGCGAAGGTCGGTGGCATAGCCCCAATCTCCCAACATGCCAGCACGCTTGGGATACCCTGGGCCCTCCTCCTCCACGTGAACCATCTGCTCCTTCCCCGCCCCAGCCATCCCCTCCTTCACGTGAACTGTCTGTTCCTCCCCCACCCCAGCTGTCTCCTCCTCCATGCGAACCGTCTGTCCCTCCCCCGCCTCAGCCATCCAGCTCATAGATATCGACGCAGTGTCCAATGTTACCGAGGCTCTGCGTTCAAATTGCAAGTGATATTGTCCAAGGAATGATATGTGAAGCTGATTCCCACCTTGACAGGCAGTCCTGTGCTGGTCTTGGTGTTGAGTGTCAGGTAGAACAGGTGAAGCAAGTTCATGTTAGTCCAAAGGCTTTTTCCTTGATGTTTGTGGGAAGCCAATGACCACTTTCGCCTCTTGACATTGCTGTCAATCTCGGTAAGGTGTCGCTTGACAATGCAAGGTACAAGACACTAACTATGAACCTGAATGCAAACCCTGTCCCTTGGGGTTCCTGTATTGAAAGATGATGTCGCCAATGTTACAAACAGAGTTTATCGCTGTCTTACCTCACAGGGGAGGACTCGCTGTTTTTTCAACCCCACAGTCAGCTGTCGCATGCAAAGAGCTAGTTGACATTTCGCTCACAGTCTGTGCAATTCTGCTAGAACCTGCACCTCGTCCTGGTTGAGAAAGTGCACTGCAGGTTCGTGTTGCTCATGCCAAAGCTCAGGAAGTCGCACATGCAGGTCATACAGCGTGTCAAGCGCATGTTCATAAGCCTTTGTGATCACAAAGTCCACCATCAACCCAATCGACCTCTCAAAGTCCTCCTTGAAGTTGAAGTGGTTGATTTCCCCCCTGATCCAAGTGTTTCCAGGTGATGTGTCCAGTGCGATTTGCTCGGGGGGGACGTTCAGCGATTTGTGAGGCAGAGCTTTGCAACCGAACTGGTGAGTGAACAATCCCAGCAGAATGCAAATGGGAACGACTCACAAAAGTTACACTTGTGCTCGGGGTGCATGGGGTGCTTGAAGAAAGCGCTCTCCATTTGATGAGGTATTTCCCTGCATGGGGTCCAGAGCCAGTCGTAATGGTCTCAAATGATATACTCGTCAAAGACTTTCAGGTTGTCGACGCCGTCCTTGGAGAAGCTGTGTGCAAGAAGTTCATCGATAATGAGGCATCACACATGCAAATGCTTCACCAAACGAGCGCTGATATTTTCAGCGCATCGCTGCATCAAGTCAGCAGGTTGGCGGTCTGACTGGACAGGCTTGGTAGCCTCTGCAAGGCATGCCTTCCACATCGAGATCCAATAGACAATGATGTAGCAGAGTTGCATCTGTCATCCTAGTTTTTAAACACGTTCACAGACTGACTGTGACAGTCCTCGACATAGCCACCACATGTTGCATGCTCATACTCGCAGAGCTGGCTGTCATAAGGTTGACCAGGAGATTCGCAGAACATGCCTAGACTCGATCGTGCGGAGTTTGTATATGATGTCGATGAATTCTACATGTGATACGACTCACGTATTCAGGCTCGTATCGCCAACGTTCACTAACAAGAAACCATTGTTAATGGGTGCGACATTGAGAATAACGATTGAAAGATTGGGGTCTCTCAAAACGTCTTCATGTAGGTTGGGAGGATTGTATTGCTCCACAAGAGATGTGAATACAACACCTTTCTTTCGAACAACGTGGTGAACACGAGGCTGACGATAGAACTCAGTGCCGGTTGTGTCCTGACTTTCTTCTTCTTCGGCTCGACCTCGTCTTCCAGCGGATGGACCAATTTTGAAAAGACCCGAGTTGTGGGATCGAAGCCGTGGTCTGTCAGCCACATCATGGGCTGCAGCTTGGCTGCAGGGCCGTTAGAATTGTGGCAGACGTGTTGTCGCTGGAAGGGCCAACTTTGGCACGCCAGCGATGGCACAGAGAGGCATAGCGAGCTGTCATCACCAGAAGGGCTGACCCTGGCACACCGGCGATTGGTACGTGAAGTTGGGGAGGTCGCCCCTCCTTTACATGCACAGAGAGCAGTGGACGAGAGACATAAAAGAGGCAAGCGTGTCGCCTATAGCGCAGTGCGCGATGAGCTGAGGAGCGGCTGCATTGAAAGGGCACACATAGGCTACTGGCACAGAGAGGTCGGGAGGTCGCTCCCCCTTCGTGCACACCGAGTAGCTCTAACCACTGAGCTATCTGGCCAGCAAGATTCAATACTTCGACATGCATTGTAAATGGCTTATGACAGAGGCTGCCTGTTACACTAGATAACAGCTTATAGATCCAAGTTGGTGCTAGAGTAGATTCTGACAGAAACTTGCTTTGCTTGTGCATGTGACTCTGTTGATCAATAGATCAATTTGAACTCTGAAATTTGGCCAGTATAAGAATGGCTGTGTTCTCAGCTACTGTTCTCTCCCACCAATCAACATCATGTCCAATTCCATTGAGAACATTCAAAACTGGTCTGATGTATGGCTTGCCAAGTGTGAGGATGACAGTGAAGAACTCTGAGATGAAAAGATGTGCAAAGAGGAGAAGGAACAGAGGAGATGCAAGGTGGAGGCTTGTTGGAGGGTAAGTCTGATTGTCAGAATTGTTCTGTCATACTAAATATTCTCCTAGGCATTAGAAGTCCAGGCACAACAACACATCAACAAAGGAAAGGGAAAAATGCCCCCAAAGTGTTGGAGGTGCTTGTCCCAGGGCCTTGAGTGCATACTCAGCCCTGGCTAGTCAACATTGTACATGAAGTGCTGGGAGGTGAAGGTGAAATGCAATTATCCTAGAATGGAGAAGCTGGAGAAGCAAAGAAGACAGACAGATAATGAGGAGGGATTGTCAAGGAAGAAGAAGAAGACAGTAACAACATTGGAGGAATTGGAGGATGAGGTAGAGATGAAGACTGACTAGGCAGAGATCACTCAAAGTGCACTTAAGGCATTCAAGGATCTCCAAGAGGTGGTCAGGGCATAGGGCAGGCACCTTGACCACCAGAATACCCTCCTCGAACACCTTGTTAAACTCAAGGTGGAGGAAGTTTATGGGGAGATATCAGAGGAAGAATCAGAGAAGTCAGAGGTGGACAAAGAGGAGGTGGAGGAAGGTGAGACAAAGGAGGTGGGCAAGGAGTTGGTGGAGTTGGCAAAGAAAGTCTTAGAGGTAGAGGCAGCAAAGTTGGCAGCAATGGATGTGGATGGAGAAGGAAAAGAAGTGATGGAATAAATGGAAACAAATAGCTTGTATATAAAGATTTCAATGTGAAGGATGTCAAGTCAACAGAAGAAACTGAGTGAGAATGACAAGTGGAGTAAAATAAAGAAAAGTTGGAGATAGGGAGATATGTACTGGAGAGAGAAATCTAGTACTGTGACCTAGGGTTCAGAGCCTTTGAGGCTCAAATGGATGACCCCACACTCTTTCCAGGGGAGAAGGACCTCCTTCTGGAAGAAGGGGATTATCGGATGGAAGATCTTTGGGCTCAAGAGCTCAGTTCTCTTTACACTGGGTGATGCACTTGCATCGTTAAAGTCCATAGGAAAGACTTGGGTTTTCCAATTGATCCTGATGTTGCCCAATGGTACTTGTTTACAGTTTGTGATGGAGAATCTTTGGTTTCAATCTTGGAAGGGAATGGTCTCCCTATTGTTTTTTCTTTGACTGAGGAGGAGGATCACATTTGCACCTCACATCCAGCCCTCCTTCATCATGAAGGATTTGAGTTCCTACCTCAGAAACAGCAAAGGTTTTATCCTGCATTTCTATGAGGGGAAATCAGTGACTTTGATTGAGGGAACTTAATTGACCCCAACAAAGTTCCTCCTTATGGTCAACTACAAGAGGGTACTGAGGACCAAAGGACCAAAGTGGCCATGCGATGGTTGCATGGTGCCTATTTTGCCAGGTGGTGGGACATTCTCAAAATCCCTGAGTTTAATATGGCACTAGATGCAGCTTGGAGGAGGAAGTTTCATTTATTTTTTCAACAATATCTCAATCTTCATATTTATAGAGCTCAGGATGAGGCAGCAGAGTATGAAAAGAAATGCTTCCACTTTTCATTGGACATAGCCAAAGCTGAAACAGTGTCCGTTTGAAAACAAGTTGAGGCTCTCCTTGCTGAGAATGCCCACTTGGCAGAAGGACAATCTGAAAAGGCAGTCCAAGTGGGCTTACTGGGAATCCAAGTGGAAGAAAAGGAAGTTTAAGAATAACCTTATCTGGCCTCCAGTCATAAAAGACCCAGACGCTTGGATCAAGACACTGGTTCATCCAATGTTTCCTCTTCCACCAGTCCTAGGCATTCCTTATACTTGTGATGTGCCTCGAAAAAGCTCAGGAGTCTTTGATAAGTACCTTATCAATACTTTTGAAGAATTAAAATTCTTATGTTCCAGTTCACATGATTATTGGTCCAGTCAAACCTTGTGATTGGGATTGGGTTGAGATAATGACAGACTTTGATGTCCAGAATTATCCTTTCTTCCCAGACCTTCATTTTGATCTATGTGAGGAACAGGTGTTGAAAGACCTTCCTCCATATTCTTGGACAGTTTTACTGGTTCTGATTACTACAGAAACCAGGGTACTAGAACCAGAGTATTCCCAAATTCCCCTTGTCCCTGCTATTTCTCCTATTATGAACACTCATTCCAATTATATTGTTGACTATATTCTTCTTGGACTATTATAGAACCATGTCAAAATCAAAATCTGACATTACCTGCAACATCCTTACACTCACTGGTGCAGACAATTATACTGCATGGTTGGAGTCCATCAATGCATATCTCACTATACTCAAATTGGCTCGGATTGCATCTGAACAATTCCCCTACCCAGATGGTGCAGGATCTACTGAAGAACAACAAAATGCCTGGTTAGATTCTAATTTACAAGCTGTGGGTGTTATCACCCTTTATATGAAAGAAGAACTCCATACTGCTGTTGAAAAGGCCTATGACACTCAACAAATGTCATGGGCCAAGAAAACCCTCAATACCCTCAAAACTCTCTATACTCCCATTGGTCCTATTGGCCAGCTTCATCTATTCTGCCAAGCCATTCGATGGCAAATGAACAACTCTCAGAATGTCTCTGGGCAGATTGCTGCACTGGAAACTTTGTTTTCCCAGCTTACAGCAACTGGCCTGAATCTTCCAGGCAATGATTCTATACTCTGGACTACTTGAATCATATAACTCTGTCATCTCAACTGCCATCCATACCAAGTCCACCTCAGACTTTAAACCGTCCAACATCACTCCAATGATCCTTGCTGAAACATCTTGGAGATCTGACACTTCCTTAGTAAATTGGATATCAATGTCTCCTGCCAAAGGGAAGAAACCTGCACAGAAGAGAAAATGTTGCAAAATCTGCCATAGCTCTTGGCACAAGATGGAGAAGCATGCTGCTTCTCTGCAGAATCAGCAACACTCTCAACTGCAGAATCAGGGAAACAACAGCTCAGGGAAGTGTAAAGTTCCAAATCCAACTGTTCCCTCCTCTTCTTCTTCTAAACATAAAGACAGAGATAAAGGAAAATTTTGTGCTAATGAAGCAGCTCATGTTGCTGACATGGTTTCCATGATTGTTGATATTTCTAATTCAGATTTGGATCAGACAGTTCAAAACCTTACCACACAGGTAATGGATCTGAGGACAAGAGATTCTGACAAAGAAATACTTGATTGGGGTGAGGATGATGGTGATGATGATCCACCCATCATGAAGATATCTCGCACCTCCAATCAGTCATTTCATTCAAGGATCCTCTAACCCCACTCCGCAGGTGGAGGTATCAACAGGTAGGTGGACTACTCCTTCTAGGTCAATCCCCAAGAAGAAAGTGAAGAAAGAGGTTTTGTTTACATCTGGTTATGGTTTTCACAGGAATTGTGATAGGAATTCCATCACAGGTGAATGGAACTCTGGTGTACCAGCTGGAAGGACAGTAGATTGGTCCTCCTATGATCTGGAATTGGGCTATTCTGATCCTGTATATTTTGACATTGAATATGGAGATGGCTATGGTTCTTGCTATGCTTTGCATGGTAGTAAGTCAGTCATTCACAAGAATAAGTGGATGGTGGGTTCTGGATGCTCCAATCACCTAACTCCTTTCCTTTCTGACTTCTCCTCTCGGTATAACCAGAGAAGGATGTGTCAAGTTGTGGATGATTCCCAGGTTCCTATCTATGAACCAGGTACAGTTATCTTATGAAATTTTAATGGGCAAGAGCAACACACTTTAGTACTGACTGGAGTATGGTATGCTCCACACATTGATCACAGGTTACTCTCTGTGGTAGCCCTGATAGCTCAAGGCTTTCAATGTATTATAGATATCACCACTCAATTTCTGGACAAGCATGGCAATCTGGTCCTACAGAGTTTACCCTCTTCTGACTGGAGCAAGTTGCATTGGATTACCACTTCTACTGTGGTCCCTTCCACTGCTTGTTCTGCCTTGTCTAGGGATTCTATTGAATTATGACATAACCATTTTGGGCATTGTTCCAGCAATGTTCTCCAACACAGTTCTACTTTCCTTAAGGGGCTTCCTCCCTTATCCCCTACCTCTTCCACTACTTCCTGCAAAGGTTGTCAGTTGGGAAAGGCCCATCAACATTCCTTTACTTTGTCTTCATCTAGGAGAACACATCTATTGGCATTGATCCATATGGATCTTTGTGAATTGCCTATTCGGTCTCATACTGGCAAACATTGGATGGTTGTCTTCATTGATGATTTTAGTGGATATGCTTTGATCATGTTCCTTGCTAAGAAGTTGGACACTTCTTCCTCCTTCAAGGATTGGTTATCCTAGATGGAACATCAGTCTGGTCACTCTTTGCTTGGGGTCCATTCAGATCGAGGGGAAGAATACTTGGCATCTGATTTGCAATTATTCCTTGTTTCACATGGAATTAAACATCAGAAATCCATTCCTCATATCCCTCAGCAAAATGGTCAAGCAGAGCGTTTCAATCACACTATACTTGAAAAGGCTGAGGCAATGTGTCATCATGCATGTCTTTCACCCTCCTTCTGGCAAGAAAGCATTGAGACTGCTCTTCACATTTACAATCATCAACCTATGCAGAGACTTGGGTGTAAACCTCCTATCTCTCTCTGGAAAGACAAGAAGCCTGACATATCATACTTCCGAGTATTTGGATGTCAAGCTTATGTGTTCATACCTAAAGATCTTTGGGAAAACAAGTTATTTCCGAAATCTGAGGCAATGATCTTCATTGGCTATGAACAAGGAACAAAGGGATATCACTTCTGGTCTTAGAAACGAAGGAAAGTTATAATTTCTTCTACCACCATATTTGATGAGAAATGCTTTCCTTATTGTTCAGAAAAGAGATATTTAGATGAACTACCTATTCAAAACAATGCTCCACAACACAACTCTGAAGATTCATCAAATGAAAATGACAATCTTCCACTACCTCATATACAAGAAATTGATCAGCTTTATGGTCAAGATTCCCAATAGCCTCAAAGGGCACTGACCCTGGAGAACCAGCCTCCTCCAGAAGTACAGAGAAATAGACCTCTGGGCCCCTTGAGACAACCAGCTGCTGCTGTACCTCCTAGACGAAAAGTTCTTCCATCAAATCCTAATGATTTTTCTCTTAGAAGATCCATTAGGGAATGACATCCAGTTGTTAGACCTGACTCCATTTATGGAACCAAGTCTCCAGTAGAAATAGAGAAGAATAATCATCAACAGGATAATCTTGATAAGAAACAAGGGGGAGTTACTCCAAATCCTCAGTCCAATAAAGATGAGAATCTCCCAGTGCCCAACCAGGAGGAGATATCTCAGGAAGACAAAGAGAACTCCACAGTAAACTTTTCAAATGCATACCTGACCAGGTTACTGGCACATGCTTTTGGTGCTCAGAATGTTCCCAAACATTACAAGAAAATTCTTAAACTTCCTCATGACAAGCAAGCTGAATGGCAGAAAGCTACTGATGAAGAGATAAATTCTCTTAAGGAGTGGAATGTATGGGAACTTGTAGATCTTCCTAAAGGTCACAAACCTATCAAAGGTTGGTGGGTACTTGTTGTTAAAAGCAATGGCTGCAAAAGGCACACTTCATTGCAAAAGGCTTTACTCAAGTCTATGGTATTGATTTTGAAGATATCTTCTCACTTGTCACTCAATTTGAAACAGTGTGACTACTTTTAGCTCTCACTGCCAGGAAAGACTGGGACATTGAGGTGCTTGATGTCAAAACAGCTTTCCTCTATGATAAATTCAAGAAGGAGATGTATCTGGAACAATCAGAAGAATATCTTGTAAAAGGTCAGGAAATAAAAGTTTGTCAACTGTTGAGAGCCATTTATGGCCTCAAACAAGCTTCCTTACAGTGGAATAAGGAACTTCATAAATCTTTATTGGATTTAGGTTTCACCAGATTAAAAACAGATCCTGGTGTTTATTTTTTCTCAAGAGTAGATGTGACCATTGTAGTTGTCTACATTGATGACACACTTTTTATGGGCTCAAATTCCAAACTCCTCAAAGTGAAGAAGAAAGCTTTTATGAAGATATGGATATGGGAATGTCAAGATCTCAGACCTGCATTAGAATATTTGGGAATGCATATCACTCATGATTACAAAAACCAGACTCTGACTCTTGATCAAATGTCTTACACTGATAAGGTTATCAAGAGATTTCAAATGGATAACACAAAGCCCACCAAGACACCATTACCTACAGGCTATAATCCTCAGATTGCATCAAATGACTCTTCTCATGAACTTTGATCTCACTATCAATCAGTCATTTGTTCATTACTCTACATCATGCTTGGAACAGGACCAGATCTAGCCTTTGCTGTAATCAAGATGTCACAATTCTCAGCTAATCCTTTTGAGGATCATTTAAACTGTGCACCTTAACTGACCTTGAATTATAAAGATCAACTACTGGCTTGATTATATTCCTTGTAGATGATCTAGTATCTTGGATGTTAAAGAGCCAAAAGACCATTGCTCTTTCCAGTATTGAAGCTGAGTACAGTGGGCAACAAAACTGTTCCAATAACTAACCCTAATGCAGTGCACGAAGCGCACTGCAATCACCCGTGGTAATCTCGCTTAGTGGTAGTGGGAACAAACAATGTACAAACTCATAGCTACAAATCGGTCCCTGGGTCATGTGATTTGGTCCAGAAATGGGGGAGATATAACCATTTTAAATCACTCATGTCATTGGA
>JBBPUH010000550.1:0-10494 GCA_038094555.1 Boletus aff. phaeocephalus
AATCATGATGGCACTTCGTTCGTCTCTGCCACCACGAGGTACCAACTGGACATGCGATCTGCTATCGTTTCTTGGGCTGGAAGCATAGCTAGCAGATGGATCGGAGGGCCGTTCGTCGCGCACTGAATAATCTGGTTCCCTTTCCTTCCCCTTTCCGGTGCGATGATCTTCTTGAGGCTGAGTCGAGGACGACTCAGAGCCCGAATATTCAACCTCGAAGTCCCGGTCTGAAAAGATGGGTAAGGAGAGGGTTGGAGCGAGCCTTGAACGCCTCCCGCGATAAACCTTGACGAATGGGCTGTCCATGAACAAACGTTCACGTCGCAGCGAGGAACTGCTGTCAACACTGTTATGACTAGACACCGAGAACGTGTCTCTCTTCACAAGGCTTGACGGTCGCGTCAGAGGTCGGGGTTTAACCTTGTCTGGATTGAAGACACGAGGTTCTGGGAGCCAAACGCGAGAGTCGACATTCTGCCTGTCAGCGAGTTCAGCGAGGCTCGCATACTTTACACCTTTCTTCTTGGGTGGGCCCAGACGCAGAGGCATACACCCCGTGGACTTTGGGGTGTGTTCCTCTGAGTCGGCACCAGGAGGCGAGTCCGAAGATGAGGATGTGGAGGGACGCGAGTCCCAGTCCGACACTTCAAGTTGTAAAGACACTCCTTTAGTGTCCGCCTCGAAGAAGCGCTCGGCGCTAATGGCTGAGTAGGCTCTCGAGGCGCTGGAAGTGAAGGTGAAATAAGGCGAGGGTCGCACATTGGGAGAATCGTCGTCGTCCTGGTACAACGGGGCGTATACTCGAGTAGTAACCTCCGTCGGGGGAGATGATGACGTCGAGTACGACTCTGTCTCAGAGTCTCTCAACGTTCGCCTGAGGACTGCAACTCGCGAACGGGCAGGTGAAGGAAGCGGCGTTTGCAAGTCCGTCACGGTCGATTCGACTTCCACTTTCAAGTTCAATGGTGGTCTTAACAACGAAGCCTCTTCCCCGAGGGGCGATAGCGGTGCGTTCTTTGACCTGCTGGTAGATTCCTCCGTTCCCGCATCTGGGTATGCCCTGACTTCACCTCTTGCCTTGGCAGCTTCGAACACACGAACAGCCTCAGCCTCTGAAGGAAAGCTCTGAAAAATTGCGCCTCCAGGGATGTTCCTGGTCTTGGGGCCCGCTTCAATCCTGTTATCCATCGCACGAAGTCAGTGCTCTGTATTTTCGTTCCAAACGCGTCGACTCGACGCGTCGCTGAGGGAAACGGGGTCATACCAAGTGGAATATACACCAGGCTCTGTGCCATATATCACCACATGCCACTTTCGCTGGTGAACCATGTAAAAGAGAGAGAAAAACGAACGAATTGCTGATGATATTGGAGGTGGGCGTCGTGTCAGAACACAGGAGGCTAATTCATTTATGTTCAATTTTTAGGCTACTCGCGACTCGAAAGCGCCTATGCAGCATGACTCGGATTGTACTTAAAGCCCAGGGCCACAGTAGTGTCAAATCTATAATTCGAAAGCAATATCCTCTCCTAATCAGTCCAGGTCATACAGCTATGTATCCACCACGACTTGACCGTCGCGCTTGTACATTCGAACATAGGTGTGCGATGACGTCTTGTAACATATAAGGCACCTCTCTCCAGAAATCCCGATGTCTGTGGTCAATTTAGCCATGCAATCACAAGAAAAACGAGCCGGCTCACGGTATCAAGTCCCAACCACGGGCGCCATATGTAGAATAATTGTAGTATGCTCCCAGAGTGAAATATGCGGCGAATGCCAAGAAAAGTCTGTTTCAAGAGGCCATTTGAGTGTCAGAAAAGCCTCGAAGAACTTGAGACTCACACAAGGAAGAAGAACCCGAGACCACTACCGACACTCTCGATGGGTCTGTCTTCTTCCTTGTTGTTACCACCCCCACCCCTACCTTCATCTTCCTTCGGTACCCCGGTGGTCCCACATGCCACGGAGGAACTCCATTCAACCAGAACTTGCCCATCTTCATAAGATGAAAATCGTGGATCTGTTGTATCCTCTGTGCAAGTCAACGAGATCTTGAATGACTGGGGAACCGAGCTTGGCGAGGAGGGCGGGTAGGAACCGCCATGAAATATTATAGCAACACCCTCGGGTGCTAGACGCTCCATAAATCTCAAGAAACAGCTAGAATCTTATTACCACACGTACATGACAATGCAGAAATATTAGCGTCGAGAGATGTTGATATCGCGACGGGCACCACCGCCGTTATTCGATCAGGGCTACCTGCTTTCTGGTTTATCGTGGTCAGACATGCCCTTGTTCCCGAAGCACACTAGCACAACAAGCTAGAGTCAGCTGAGAGAATTGCATCACATTTGTTCATACCTGATCTTCTGAAGCCCTGTCCTCCACTTCTGTCAAGTCCGCGCACAAATCAAACTTGAGCTCGTCCTCATAGGTACTGGGAGGTGAGTCCCTTGTACGGCTGACAGTCTTTGGACCTCCAAGCTCTGATAAATCGTATGTGGAGTCCCCCACTGAGAAATGGCAGTCGAACGATCCTGAGTCTTGTGCAGCGACGTGGAGTGCGGCTGAGAGGATAAATGCAGCTGAGAGAAGGTGGAGTGTGTGAGCAGATGAAGGCTTTCTGTGTACTGGCATTCTGAAACTAGTGTGAACAGAGAACGAGACGAGACTGGGCGGCGCAACGGCGAAGGGCAAAGTAAACCTGGTCCGAATCTAGTGATTACATAAGACACGCGTACGCGCGTAAGGACGTCTGATTTGGTAGTGTCAGAGCTTGGACGACGACCATCAAGGCAATCACTGACAATTAGACTCATGGCAGGTCTAGATGCTCTCTTGCCTCTTATTTATCACGAGAGTCAGCAACCTGGCTCATTACTTTGTGCACAACATGCACTGAATTCGCTACTCCGTGCGTAGATTTGGTAGCGCTCACACTTGATAGACATGCTGACGTGGGTCGCGCTTGACAGAGGGCAACTATGTCAGTCATGTTTCAGGGACAGAACGATCTTCATCACATCGCTTACTTGATCACACCAGTTTACTGCCCCCGATCTTTCTGAGCTTGCACGACACATAGATGAACTTGAGCAGAGCTACAACGAAGACATCAGGGGCCATGCCAGCGCAAACATGGATGACACAGGTACTTCACTAGGTGCATACGGTCGAGACAACCCTCACCAACCTTTCCCAGGGTTTTTCTCCATACAGGTTTTGGAGAACGCACTCCATGTATGGGGCTTAAAGTAAGAGCATCTGACCGGCCCTGTGTGCGGATCTTTATCGTGCTTATAGTCTCGTTCGGTGGCGTTCAGAGGCCATGAAACCTTTTCATAATTCTCCGCAGTAAGTTTGTTGGATAAGCGTCTGGGTAACCAGTCTCATGGTAACTCCCAGCACGCAGCTCGCTTTTGTATTGAACCAAAACCAACACTGGTACACCCTCCGTCGTTTCGGCGCTTCTGGGGAAGACGGCCACTGGTTCAATTTAGATTCAACCAAGGAATCCCCCCAATGGGTTAGTAAAACCTATCTCGGTATGTTTCTCCAACAAGCAGAACAAGAAGGTTCGTTTGTGGCCTCGATGAGACTCTATCATTCTGATGAATTGTAGGCTATTCTACATTCGTGGTAGTACCTATCGATCCCTCAAATCCCCACCATCTTCCTCGCTGTGATGCAGATGATATTGCGTCAACTCTCCCTGATCCAACATCGACATCTTCGACCGGGTCTCGTGTTCCTTCGTCTCGTCCTGGATTCGAGGATGAAGACATGGACCTCCAAGCGGCCCTCCAAGCCTCATTAGCCGGTACTGGGCGAGGAGGCAGTACAAGCAGGAGTAACACTTTCAATAGACGGGATGATCACCCCGCACCTATCATCCCATCTTCTCGTACGTTTCCTGGATTTCTACCAGATTCAGCGCCTTCTGCACGAGAGGGTTCAAGCAGCGGCCGACCGAACCCTGGCATCCCGCCCAACCAGGATCGTTACGGCAACGCTGATGTCGATCTTGTGACCGCATCCATGGAGAGGAACCGGGTCATCATGGAGAGGATGCGCCAAGAACAAGAGGCAGCCTTGCAAGAGCAATACGAGGATGAGATCGCGCGGTTCGGTCGAGCACAAGAACGTGACTCGCGACGACGAGAAGCCGGGGCAGGAGACGAAGACGTCCTCTTTCGAAGAGCAATGGAAGAATCGCTTGCCGAGCTTGGTGCTCGGGAACGCGACGATATGGAGATGACGGAGCCGGATGACGAGGAAGATTATAATACATCCGCGGCACGGCCGAGCACCCATGCGATGCACAGGGTTTACGACGATGACGATGCCGAGCTCCAAGCAGCCCTTAAAGCGTCCCTAGAGTCTATGCCACCTGGCTTCACCCTTCCTGCGAGCGCTTCGCCACCGCCACCGCAGCGGTTGACAAACGACCCCCCTACCCAAGAGAAGGACGCGAGCACGACAACTATGGAAGAGAGTGGACCCGAGACTGAGACCGAGACAGAGACCGAGACCGAGACCGAGACAGACGCAGAAGGCGTGGGCAGTGGAGCAGCTCAAGTCGCCAAGGAAGAAGTCAGCATAGAGGAAATACGCAGACGTAGATTAGCGAGGTTTGGAGGCTGAGGATGTACAAAGACGAATCTCCAATTAACAAGGTGTCTTGGTCAACCCGAGTACTACGAGAAATCCCTCACATCCTCGCGCTGTCCCAATATATTATGCCCCAGGATGCTCAGGAGGTGAACCGTACTAGTTTGCAGAACGATCGAAACCCAGTGAGAAAAGGAGGTTGTCATTATTATAAATCATTCTGATTCGACATGCAAAAAGCCGTATGGTTTTGACTAATTATTGGCCAAAGGATACATGATTGTTAAGATTCTGGCGGCAGTGGGGATCCTGGATCTTCGCTCGTACCACTAGCTCCTTGTCTTTGCTGGCGTCCCAGCGCGAACCGCAAGTATCGAGAAAACCTACGAGATTGTTGCACGGATGTACCAGACATGCTGTTACCATGGGCCGGAGGTCCTTCATTTTCTGATCCTCCCGATATTATCGTCTCCAGCGCACGGAAATCTGATTGGTGGTTCTTGTCAGTCCCTTATTCCCAGGACATTCGATGACTTCTTACCTTGTCGACATATCGGGCAGGATGCAGAAAGTTCGAGTAGCCAGGGGTCTACGCAGGCCTGATGGAATCGATGCTTTCCTTCACACGGCAACACTCGTAGGTCATCCCCTTCTTCAAAGTCGACGATGCAAATGGGACACGTCTCCCGTCCAATGTAGTCTGGCATTCCCTGCGAGGTCACAGGTTCGTGTGATGCTCTGTGCTCTGCAGTGTCATTTTGATGTGGGAAATCAACTTGATCCGCTGTTTGAGATGCCTGATTATCTTCCCTCGGCTCCTGACTAGTTGTGGCGACTGGCCCCTCCTGAACATCATCGTGATGTTCGTCGTCCTCTGCCGCATTGCTCAGTTGTGCTGGCTGCACAGACTCCATAGGAATGCTAGATGCAGAATCCATAGGCGCTGATTCGATGTCTTTATGGTGGGGCTCTTGATCACCTCCAGAAGACCTAAACTTGACAATGGGGAATGTGTCTAGGATTGCTCTCCCAAGACCCCCCGCCCGGCTTTGTCCACCGCCTAGTGTTGGATCTGGTGGACGAGGGCCATATCTCTCTGGGTGCCTGAGAGCTCTTATAGCCTACACACTCGTGAGCGACACGTATCCCTGATTTCAAGAGACGCACCCCTGATACCACTACACCGCAAAACAAAGCAGATACGCAGCCAGTAATAGCATATAAGATTATCCTGTGAAAGAGTCAGGTTCGTCCAGTCACACGAATAGGTCTCCTACATAGCGATGCCAGTGTCACCGGAATCACCACCACTGGAGTTTGTCGACGCTGTCCCGTTAGCATCGGCCTGCGTCCCGCCGTTAGTGCCGTTTGCATTGTAGATTGGTAGGGTTGCCAAAATGAAGCCAGGAGCAGTTGGATACTCGAATACGATTGAATTGTTGACCACTCCTGCAGCGTTATTCAGCATCGTCGCATTGAAGTATCCATAATATGCTTCGTTGGATGGTCCAAACTGGCCAAACTCATATTCAATGTGCCTAGACTCTAAAGTTGGAATGGAGGTTAACAGGAGCGGGAAAACAACGAACCGGGAAGCATTCAAAGTCTGGGTAGTAAAAACGTCCAAAACCGGAGTCTGATAGTCCGAGTTGATCACACATGTTTCCGAATAAAGAGAGTAAAGTATCTGGTTCCGAGGATCGTCGAGCCAAAAATACATCATAAAAGTTGGCGAACTCACCGCTGACTTGGCACCGCGGTCTTTTGCCATGCTGAAAACATCAGCTTGGTAGGATGAGTTCGTTGAATTGGCGTCGCAAGATATGAAAGCAATCCACGGGGTCGTCGCTGCAATGGTTTGCTCTCAATAGCGCTAATGTGAGTGAACGCACACGCACTGGCTTCGTTACCAGCATTATCTTCAGTGAAGTGAACGAGTATGCCCTTGAGGAATCTTAGCGAGGTGAGAAAGGAACGGTATTTAAAACGCACCTGGTCAAGGGTGTTGCCAGCGCTGGAGACCGCCAGCCGGTGTGTAACATACTCCCAGTCAGACCTGCGGACCAAAGTCACATCACAGATCGACGGCAAGGGCACGAAGCGGATACTTGCCCATTCGCGTACCATTGTAGATGGAGTCGCGGAGAATCGACCTGGCTGCTTCCTGGGACTGAGAAGTTGGAAGGCTGCGCGGGTATGTATCCGCGCGCCAGTGGGGCACAAAGGAGTGTGACCAGGGTGGCAAAGGGGAAAGGGTGTTTGAACATCATTGCTGCTGGACGACGGATGGCGAGACCGTCGACCTCGATGCGAGGGACGTCTCCGCAGCTTTAGCGGCCTCAACGCAGTGGCGTGCCTTGGGCGTTGCCAGACTCCACACGGTGTAAACATCGGTTCAGTGATTGATTAGTAATACACAAGAGATCGTAGCACAGCCACTGGACAGACACCCTCCCCACTTTGTCAGACCAGCGGTCTCTGAGATGCATATTCCTAGCGGTACAGTGAATTTGGGTAGCACACCGACAACACACAACACACACGACAGGAGGACAAGAAGTGGAAAACGTTACGGAACCATCCGAATCTAGCCCTCACGGATGACATCTTTGACAGCCGCTGCAAAGATCTCACAACCTTTCCCAAGGTCTGACTGGGAAATGTTAAGTGGCGGTATGAACCTGATTACCTCATAAATGGAGGTGGTGAGGATCAACAGACCCTTGTCCATGCACCGTCTCGCCACACGGGCTGCGAGACCCTTCGGTGCCGACGGACTCAACACAGGGTCTCCCGATGGGTACGACGGAGATGCGAATTCAACCGCAACCATCAACCCAGTCCCGCGAACATCTACAATACTCGAGCCAACCGCAGAGTCGTTACGGAGACCATGTAACGACGCCAGTAGCTCCTGTGATCTGAAGGAGCGACACGTAAGGAGAGCAAAGACGTACAAACAAAAGGCCTACCGAACGTTGACATTGTCCAAGATTTTTTCCTCCTCAAAAGCCTCGGCCACTGCCACTGCAGCCGCACAAGAAACTGGGTTACCGGCGTATGTACCCCCCTGCGATGTGAGATGAGTTGTGAGTCGAGTTAGCGAGAGACAATATCACCATTGAACCTGGCTTCAATTGATCGGTCAGGTCCTTCCGACTAACCACGGCACTCAGTGGAAAGCCGTTCGCAAGACCCTTTTCACCGTAGATTAGAGACACCAAGTTTCCATCGTATCAGGAATCTTACCTTGGCCATTGTTATGATGTCTGGACGAACGCCACTGTATTCAATATTGAAAAGTTTGCCTGTCCTACCAAAGCCACTCTGGACTTCATCAACAATGAGTAGAATACCGTGCTCATCACAGATCTTCCGAACGCCTTGCAAAAAGGAAGGTGGCGCAGGAACATAACCTCCTTCACCCAAGACTGGTTCGATCAAAATTGCGGCGGTATCTTTTGGTGCTGATTGCTGTTTCAGAACCAGTTCCAGCTGGTAGAGGGATAGTCTGACGAGCTCGTCTTCACTTGCATCCGGTGGGAGACCAAATTGGTGCCAATAAGGAAATGATGTACTGAACACACCAGGCTGAAGATGATTCGAAATGGGAATGATATGCAGATGGGCAACTCGAGGATGCGTCTTACCATCAAGGGAGAGAAGCCTTCACTATACACAGTCTTGCTTTTCGTGACAGCCATGGCGCCATAAGTTCGACCGTGATATCCACCTGATGACACAAAGTGAGTGGTATACGAACCAGGAAAAGGAACATGCCACGGCAAGCACATACCCTGCATGCTGATGATGTTTTGCCTGCCTGTAATCGAGCGTGCCATCTTCAAAGATGCTTCAATAGCCTCTGAGCCAGAGTTCCAAAAGTAGAATGAGTCCAGTGAGCGATGGGGCATGACAGGGAGAAGCTTCTCAATGAGGCGGAGGTAGGGGTGGTGGAAAGCAATGCTACACTAATGTGTGTTAAAATACAGGAAGAGACAACGAAAGAAGGGGCTACCTGTCCATGAACGAGTCTTGTACACTGATCAGCAGCGGCCTTGCTGACCTTTGGGTGACAGTGACCTTGAGAGCAGTGTTGGTCAAACCATTCGGAAGAAGAGTGAAAACTACACTCACCAAGGTTCGTTACACCAATTCCACAACTAAAATCGAGCATACGCCGGCCATCCTCGAAACTGAGGTACGAACCCTCTCCCTTGCTCATGACTCCCTCGGTCAGCCGCCCAATGCCAGCAGTGACATGACGTCGACCAAACTCAATCAAGCTGTCCGAAGAGGTTGCCATACCTCTGGCCGTCGGTGTGAATGCTGGGCCTCGGGTTCTATAAGTCGATAGTAAAGGGACGTAGGTTCCCAAATGACACAAACAACATACATGCTATGAGCAGATTTACTGAGTGGGTATGTTATTGCGCTGAGGGTTCGTCTAGCGAGCATAATACCGACTTGGTGGTTAGAAGACAAGATGAATGATTGTGGACAACATAGATATTCCCAGCGGGTCAAAGTAGTTTGCCGGAAGGGGTCAACCCATCAAAGCCACCCAGACTCCTGTCATACACTAGATGACCACGCAGAAACGTCTGCTGCACAACACCTCTGAGTACGAGCCCTTCATACGCTGACAGCTTGTTCTTGAAGTGCATCTGTTCTTTCGACACCTGGAATTGTCGTCCTCAGTCAGAGGCGTACTGGGGAGAGAACCAAACCAGCCAACCTTGAACTCGGCCTCGGAATCCCAGATCACAAAGTCTCCGTCGAGACCCACAGCCAACGAACCTTTGACCGTGTCGAGCCCTGCGTGCTCCGCTGTCCGTTTGCTCAACCAATTCACGATCTGGCTGAGCGTGGCCCCTCTTTCTGGCTTCCTGCCCTCTGTCCACAGTAAACTCAGGCCAAGACCGAGGCTGTTGATTCCTCCCCATGCTCCCATGATGTCCCCTTCTTCAACCTTCTTCAACTCCACAACACAGGGACTATGGTCTGATACCACGCAATCAATATCTCCGTTTAACAAGGCCTTCCAGAGCTGGTCGCAGTTGGATTCGCTGCGAATTGGGGGACAACACTTGAACTCGGGGTGTCCGTTTGGGATGCTGTTTGCAGAGAGGCACAGATAATGAAAGCAGGTTTCTACGGTCAGTCTCAAACCCTTGTCCCTTGCAGTTCGTATGGTATCGAGTGCGGAAGCTGCAGACAGGTGTACGATATGGCATCGCAGCGACGGATATTTTTCTTGAAGACGGGTGATCAATTGGATAGCATTTACTTCCAAATCCTCGGGTCGTGAAGCCAAGAATGTTTCGTATAGCGTTGGGTTGGTTGAATTGTGTTGATGCACCGGGCCCGGGCAAGTCTCTAGTTCTGCATGGAATAGCAGAACGGTTGGCTCGTGCTGAGTTATCCAGTAAGCTCGGGCTGTAACGACTGTGTGGACTTCCTGACCTCTATCTCCTTCATGTGATCCAGTAAATCGAGTTCGGACACGCACGGGAATTCCTACATGCATTTTAATGATCGTCGGGTGTCGCAAGGCAGTCGGCAGTACCTCTACTCCACTTTCTATCAGAAAGCATTTGAAACCTTTGACCCCGCGAGTAATAAGCGGCTTCAGGTCTTTCTAATTCATACTCGCCGGTAAGAAGAGCAACATGGAGTCAGAAGAGACTTGCTTGGTTCCCTGGAATGACTCCTCCCCAGAACGCCACGTCGGCCCAGCACTGACCTTGCGCGACTTCACGCTTGATCTCTAGATTTTCCACTGTTGTCGTGGGCGGTATGGAATTCAGAGGCATGTCCACAACAGTTGTGATACCCCCCGAGACTGCAGCCCTTGTACCAGTCCAGAATCCTTCC
>JBBPUH010000553.1:0-10469 GCA_038094555.1 Boletus aff. phaeocephalus
AAAACAACAATAAGCAGCCACATCAAGGGATGGGATGGTGTTCATTGCACCCAAGAAAACATCAAAGAGTTGAGCATGGTGATGAGCAGGATGTTGATGAAGGGTAAGTCACACCAATGTTTTGCATTCACACTGAGCTTACTATGCTACCAACAGCCTCACCCAGGAAAACAGGGGCCAAAATGAGTATGTCATTCTGATCTGGTCATTAAATCCCCAACACTAACCACATCCAGGGTAATCGAGGCTGCCCATGAGGAGCAACATGCCTTCAACATGGTGAATGGCAATGAAAGCATGCTGCAAAACGACTTTCAGGGGTCCACTAATGCTCAAAATCAACATCAAGCAGAGTAGAGTGCAATGCATGATGAGGATGAGGACAAGGGTGAGGATGAACTTGTGGATGAGCTTGAGGAGAAGAACCAGGTCTATAAGTAAGTCACATATCCTCTACTGCCAGCCTCATTTACTCATCATTTTCAGGGCCATCATACTGCCCATTGCTGTTCTTATCTATACTAGTTGTTTTTTGTAAATAGATAAGGGTAGTAATCTACTTCCTCATATTTGTATTGGTATCCAGGGGAGGAGAAGGAGTCACCATACCGTAAGTCTATACATACTTATGCTAGTTGCACAGCCACAGGAATTGCCCTACTAAATAGCCCTACCAAAGTGAACTGAAAGTTATGCTAGTGACACAGCCACAGGTGTCACTCTACTTATCAGCATGCTATGATTATTGTACAAGCATTCCATATACTTGAGCATGTCATACAAGAGATTTGGTTTTACAAGACTCAAAACAAGGAAATAAAATCTGAAACAAATAGGAGGAACATTACAACACATTATGAAGGATTTGCCATACATGGCAGGAAATTCTCACAGTCCAAAAAAAGATACAGACCATTCTATGTGCAATTGACTATACTTTGACTACCAAACCAGACTAGATCTTGACTGAACACCTGGCCTTGACCATTGCTAGACCTGTCACATCCCAGATTTTTGTGAAGTCCATCTCCAGACATCTCCAGAGTTCCGGACATTGCGTCAGTCCTTGGTTCTGGACTATTTCGGAGTTGGCACTCTGGATGTTTACTTTTATATTCATCTCCTTTTGTTCTAGTTCATATTCGTAAGTCTGTATTATTCTCTTAGTCAGATTTCTTGGTTTCCGCTCTTCTCCATATTCCATCTTATTCATCACTGTGTACATCACCTTCGCTTAACCCTCTTACTTACCAATCTCTGGTCTGGAGTTCTACCAGAAACTTAGTATATAAACTCTGTATTTCATTTGTAGATACTTCAGTTTGAATATCAAATAAGTTATTTTTAGTTTTGAGTTTGATTTGTTTCTTTATTCTCTCTCATCTCTGTTCTGTTCCAAATACGAGGACAAAGGCTTGACAAGGGTGCGACACATAAGTCCTGCACTGATGTCCTCACCCCCTCCATATCTCCGATCTCTGAACCTCCGGTCAACTTCACTCGACAACGCTCATACCCCGTTCCCCTATTCCCTGGACCTCTGTTGGACTTTGATCCAGAGGACCTGGACTTGACAGTATATTTAAACTCACACTTGTCAAGTCTCCGACCCTACCCCCAATCCTATGTCTTCGCATATGCGCACATCTCGCGCTGGTATCCTGCAGAGTGCCTTTGGCGCCTCTCACACTGTGCCAGGCGAATTTATTAGTCTGACCCAACAGGCGCCACCACCCTCTATCTCCCAGAGGTGGCGTCCCCTATCTCCCCTCACTCTGCTCTCCAAGAACACTGTTTCACCGTCATTCCAGATAATAATGAATTCGGTCTCTTCTGAGATTGTCATTGTCCCAACACTCCGCTTCCTGGACATCAACCCAGACCTGAAGCGACAGGACATGGTGGATTCGGAGGTGGTGGTAACGGCAGAGATAACCCCGACAACCCTGACAATGACGGAGATGACATCAATGATGTCGATCGTCTCCTCTGGGGTGATAATGACAATGAACCCCCCAATGACATTTCCCTGGCTTTTGAGCCGTTTAACCAACTTGCTGACACGATCCAAGATATGACGCATCAAGCACTCCGTCGTAAGGAATCCTCTGATGACACCAAGACCAAAGTCCGTGAACTGGACACCTTTGATGGGTCTGACCCAAAGAAGCTCTGCCCCTTCGTCATCCAATGCGAAATCAATTTCCAGGCAAATCCGAAGTCCTTCAAGAAGGAATGCCAGAAAGTGACGTTTGCCCAGTCCTACCTCAAGGGTATGGCGCTGGACTACTTTGAGCTGGATTTGCTCAGAGATCTAGCTCTGGCCAACCATCCCTTGTGGATGGATGACTGGCAATCGTTCCTCTACAAACTCCAGTCCAATTTTGGACCCCACGACACTGTCACCGAAGCAGAAGCTCAGCTTGAGCAACTGTGAATGAAGAACACTCAGCAAATCTCCAAGTACATCGTTGAGTGGAACCGTCTTGTGAACCAAGTCCATGAGTGGGGACCTGGTGCTCTCCGCCAGAGTTTCTACAACAGACTGCCAGATCGCATCAAGGACGAAATCGCTCGTCACAACAAACCCTCCTCAATCCACAACATGCACACTCTCATGCAACAAATCGACCAGAGGTACTGGGAGTGAAAGGAAGAAATTTCTCGCGCTTCAAAGGCCTCTGGATCGACCTCTGGCAACCCTCACTCCTCCCACAAGTTGTCAAGCTCTGCTCCAACTTCCTCTTCCAAGCCTAAGGACAACAAATCCAAAGGCTCCCCATCGTTCTCCAGCTTCACTTCCAACTCCAGTTCTTCTGGGGGAGGAAACAATAACAACTCTGGCAAGAAGGGTAACACTTCCACCCCTTCTACTATTTCCTCTAAGCTTAGCAAAGACGGTAAACTCCTCCCTGAGGAGTGTCAGTGCCGTATTTGTTTGAATTTATGTCTCTTTTGCAGTGAGATTGGTCATTCTACCAAGGAATGCCTGAAGTCAACCTCTAGAGCATTGAAAGCCTGTGCTGTGTCAGTCACTCTGGACACGCCAGCTTCAACCTCTGCTTCCTCGGAGGTGAAAAAATAGAGCGCAACTCTCAAGCGTCCACACAGGCTGGGAGTTGCATTGATCCGGACTGTGCTCTAACAGAGTTATGTCTCAATGTGTCTGCTCTTTCCAACCCCAATTCTCTCCATCCATTTGTCTCATTACCTGTATATAATGTCTCTGAAGTTCCCATTCTCGTCGATTCTGGCTCTACTCATTGTTTTATAGACACTAATTTTGTAGAAAAACATGAAATTTCCTCATACTGCATCCCTCTACTTAATCTCCATCTCTTCGACAGATCCTCCAACTCCATCATCACCTCCACCATAGACTTAACGATCACCTTTCCCTCTGGTGTCTCCACCTCCAACATATACTATGTAACCTCATTGGATCCTCAATGCAACCTTGTACTTGGACATTGCTGGTAAATCTATTACAATCCATTGATTGATTGGGTTACAAGCAGCATTACCTTCCAGACCCCTGCAGACGGGATGCTGACCCTGATATTGACCTCTGTGCCTCCAAAGGAGACTCCGTCACTCATCAACACTCCTTTGCCCACTCCGGACTTGCCCAGACCTCCTGGACTTCCAGCCCCCCACATCTCATTCGTCAACGCAGCTGCCTTTTACCAGGCCTGCAAAATGGAAGGCTCAGTCCAGTTCTTCCTCTCTCTTTAATCTACTAAAAACATCTCCACTCGCTCCACCTCTGCCTCTGCCACATCATCTTCTAACAAAAAAATTAACCTTTCCGGTATTCCTCTAAATTACCATGATTGTGTGGATGTTTTCAGCAAGCAAAAGGCCAACACCCTAGTTCCTCACAGGCCCTATGATTTGAAGATCGATTTGGAAGAAGGTGCAGAATCCCCGATCGGAAAGATCTACTCCATCTCCCCCACAGAACAACAGGCCCTCCATGACTTCTTGGACGAACACCTCAACATTGGTTTTATCCATCACTCTATGTCTCCACACACAGCTCTGGTGTTGTTCGTCCAGAAGAAGGACGGCTCCCTTCAACTTTGCATCAACTTCTGAGGATTGAACAAGATCACACATAAAGACCACTATCCACTTACCCGTACCTCCAACCTCTTAGATGCCCCTTCTGGTGCCAAGGTTTTCACTAAGATTGATCTCCTTCATGCATACCATTTGGTCCACATTGTGGAGGGAGACGAATGGAAGACCACCTTCTGGACTTGTTATAGATCATTTGAGTGGTTGGTTATGCTGTTCAGACTCACGAACGCTCCAGCAGCCTTCCAGCGGTTCGTTAATAACATCTTTGCAGATATGCTAGATGTTTGCATCATGGTCTACCTCAACAACATTCTGATTTACTCCCACAACATGGAATTGCATCGCAAACACGTCCATGAAGTATTCCGGTGTCTCTGTGCAAATGGCTTGTACGCCAAGCCAGAGAAGTGCGAATTCCATTCCGATACTGTGGAGTACCTTGGATGTGTGCTCTCCCCTTCCAGCCTCTCCATGGCCTCTGACAAGATCAAAACAATCATGGACTGGCCTGAACCCAGGAAAGTCAAGGACATTCAGTCCTTCCTAGGGTTTGCATATTTTTATTGTCATTTCATACAAGGTTATTTGGATATCGTGGTTCCACTCATGCATCTCACCCGGAAAGAAGTCCCTTGGGATTTCTCCGATGCCTGTCGAAAATCCTTCCAACGCCTCAAGGATGCCTTCACATCCACTCCAGTGCTCGTTCACTGGATCCCAGATGTCCCCATTACCATTGAAACTGATGCCTCTGACTACGCCATCACCAGAATTCTTTCCATCACAACTCCGGACGACAATGAACTCCACCCTGTTGCATTCTTCTCCTGGACTCTAACTGGAGTGGAACTGAACTACAACATGCACAACAAGGAGTTACTAGCTATTTTCGAGGCATTCAAGTCATGGCATCACTACCTGGAAGGCTCTGGACTCCCCATCGACATTATCATGGACCACAAAAATCTAGAATATTTTTCCACCTCCAAGCTCCTGATGCACTGCCAAGCCTGGTGGTCTGAATACCTCAACCAATTCAATTTGGTTGTTCGGTACTGGCCTGATAAGCTTGGAGTGAAACTGGACGCATTGACTAGATGTTGGGACGTCTACCCCAAAGAGGGGGATAAGGACTACGTTCATGTCAACCCCAACAATTTCAGGCCAATCTTCACTCTGGAACAGCTCGCGTCATCCCTCTGGGCTATGTTTTTAGAAGTTCCATTACTCCAGGCCTCAGCATTAGTCAACCTTGAGCAACTTCACTCTGATATCCTATCCACTCTCCCCAACGATCCTGTTGCGTCCATCCACCTCCAATCCAAATCTGAGTCAACCAATCCAAGATGGAGTGTTAACTCTGAAGGATTCCTCCTACAGAACAATTGCATTTACATCCCAGAAGCTGATAATCTCCATCTCCATATACTCCGGATATTCCACAATCATCCTACAGCCAGACATTTCAGTCAAAACCAGACTTTGGAGCTCATCCGTCGCGAGTATACCTGGCCCAACATTAGGACTTTCGTAAAGAACTACGTCAGTTCTTGTACGGCCTGTGCTTGCACGAAGACTCCTCGTCATTGTCCATATGGACTTCTGAAACAGCTTCCAGTTCTGGAGAAACCATGGAATTCCATCTCCATGGACTTCATCGAACAGCTTCCCCCTTTGGAAGGATATACCACCATCCTTGTGGTCGTAGATCAACTATCCAAACAGTCTATCTTCATCCCGACTCACGACACCATTACTTCCACTGAACTCGCCAAGTTATTCCTAATCTATGTCTTCTCCAAGCACGGAGTTCCATCCCATGTCACCTCCAACAGGGGCTCCGAGTTTGTATCCCATTTCTTCCATTCTTTAGGTAAAGCTCTGGAAATGCACCTCCACTTCACCTCCGGATATCATCCAGAGGGGGATGGCCAAATGGAATGTGCTAATCAAACTCTAGAACAATACCTTCGAATATATTGCAATTACCAACAGGACAATTGGTCCAAACTCCTGCCTCTCGCAGAGTTCGCATACAACAATGCTCCTAGTCCTACCATAGGAGTTTCCCCATTCTTCGCCAATAAAGGCTACCACCCCAACTTCTCCGTCCACTCCGACCTTGACCTCACCTCCTCCGCAGTGAAGTCCTATGTCATGGACTTGGATGAACTCCATGAGTTCCTTCAGTCTGAGATGCTGGAAGCACAGAAACACTACCAAGGACCAGCAGACAAGAAACGAAGTCCAGCTCCAGACTTCAAGGTCGGAGACCAAGTCATGCTCAAAGCCAAATACCTCCAGTCTACTCAACCATCAAAGAAACTATCCAAAAAGTATCTGGATCCATTCACCATCATCGCCAAACCTGGTACTCACTCCCTCACACTCTGCCTACCCGAATCCATGAAATCCATACACCCCGTCTTTCATGTCTCACAATTGGAACCCTCAATTCTGAACACTATTCCAGACCACGTTCAACCTCCGCCACCTCCAGTAGAGGTTGACAGTGAACCTGAGTACAAGATCAAGGAGATACTCGACTCCAAGATCAATCGGAGAAGGCGTCACTGCCAACTCCTATACCTGGTACACTGGTTAGGATATGAAGGAACTGACGACGAGACATCTTGGTTATTAGCAACAGAGTTAGAACATGCATCAGACCTTGTAATGGACTTCCACCGGAAGTACCCAAACAAGCCCAGTCCACTCCAACCTTAGAAGTTTTCTTTCCTTCTTTTCTTTTCACTCTGTTTCCTTGATTGATTCTGACACCTTTTGCATTTCAATTACTATTGTATAACTATGATTTTTTCTCCATCTACTTCACCAGCTCTGCCACCTCTGTGGCCTCTGTGGCCTCTGTGGCCAACCCCTCCAATTCCTCACCCACCTCCTCCATCTTGCCTTCCTCCACCTCCTCTTCATCGTCCTCCAATCCCTCCAATTCCTCCAATTCCTCCACGACCTCTCCATATATCTCCTCTGCCTTGAGCTCCACAAGGCATTTGAGTAGGACATTTTGGCGGTCAAGGCGCCTGCCCTGTGCCCTGACCACCTCCCGGAGATCCTTGAGAGCCTTGACGGCACTCCAAGTGATCTCCGCCCAATTCACCACCTCCGGCTTGTCCTCCAACTCCTCGATCATCGCCATCTTCTTCTTCCTCTTCTTTGATGGCCCCTCCTTGTTGTCCGTCTGTCTTCTTCTCTTCTCCAGCTTGTCTACTCTGGGGCTATTGCACTTTGCCTCTGCCTCCCAGCACTCCACGCACGACATTGATTTTCCAGGGCTGAGTGAACACTCGAGGCCCCGGGCCATGCACCTCTGGCACTTGGGGGGCATCTTCCCCTTGCCCTTGTCAACTCGCTGCTGCACCTGGACTTCCAACACCTAGAAGAAGTATTAGTACGACATAATAATCCGGAGACCCAGACTTACCCTCCGGTGAGCCTCTGCCTCCACTGAGATATGACAAGCCTCCTAACCTCTGCCTTTCAACGCGCCTCCTCTTCTGCCTCATGTCTCTTCTGCTCCTCCTCCTCTTTGCACGCCTTTGCTCGCCTCCGGCGCTCTGTGGCCTTCACATCCCAGAGATCATCATTGTCGTCCTTGCACTCGGCGAGCTGCACATTGGACCACTGGCAGATGTTATCGAGGGAATTGGACATGATGAAGAAAATTTCTAAGTCCAACTGAGGGCATGCCTGTTCTTATACTGGCCAGATTTTGGAGTTCAAATTGATCTGTTAATCAATGGAGTCATGTGCACAAACAAAGCAAGATTCCACATGGAGTTCCACACCAGGGTCCACTCAGGGGTTATTTCCACTTAGCATGCTTGGGCCTCGAGGGCTTGGCCCTAAGAGGGGGATACTGTCACATCCCAGATTTTCGTGAAGTCCATCTCTGGACATCTCCGGAGTTCCAGACATCGTGTCAGTCCTTGGTTCCGGACTATTTTGGAGTTGGCACTCCAGATGTTTACTTTTATATTCATCTCCTTTTGTTCTAGTTCATATTCATAAGTCTGTATTATTCTCTTAGTCAGATTTCTTAGTTTCCACTCTTCTCTGTATTCCGTCTTGTTCATCACTGTGTACATCACCTTCGCTTAACCCTCTTACTTACCAATCTCCAGTCTGGAGTTCTACTGGACATTTAGTATATAAACCCTGTATTTCATTCATAGATACTTCAGTTTGAATATCAAATAAGTCACCTCCAGTTCCGAGTCTGACTTGTTCCTCTATTCTCTCTCATCTCTGTTCTGTTCCAAATACGAGGACAAGGGCTTGACAAGGGCACAACACATAAGTCCTGCACCGACGTTCTCACCCCCTCCGTATCTCCGATCTCCAAACCTCTGGTCGACTTCGCTCGACAATGCTCATACCCCATTCCCCTATTCCCTGGACCTCTGTCAGACTTTGATCCAGAGGACCCAGACTTGACAAAATCAAATACAATATTCAGGACAGACCAAGGCAAGATTTCACTACACTTTCACTAAACTTTTGCTACACTTTGAGTACAATTCATGTAGATTTCAACCAAATCCTTGACAATACCCAAGACAAAACTAGATCAAAATGACACAAAATAACTCATTTTCAATACCAATCCTGACCAGACCCTGGCCTTGACTTTTCCTAGACAGTTTCATTAGTAAAAAAAATAAAAAACCCTTGCAAAAGCCAACTAGGATAGTTAGATTAGGATGTGAATGGTAAGAAATGAAGAGCTCAGATGTTAGGTTGTGACAAATACAACAAAGATCCACCACTGCCTACAAACACATTTCTACCAAGACCTACTAACCTAAAACTACACTTTGACTGTGTTTTCCAAGTCACTTTCTACCGAGATCTACTACCATTTCAGTACACTTTGACTGCATTTTTCAAGCCAATTTCAATGCAAACCAAGCCAACCCTTGACCACATTTTGACCACATTCCAAGCACAAAAAACAAAATTTTGACCATACCCTTGACTATTTCCAGCCATAATTGGAGAAAAAAACAAGCCAAATGAAAGCCATGCAAACTAGACTCTGGCCTTGACTTTTGGTAGACAACCAGGGCTACAATCAACTGCCAATGAAGACTAAGCCAACCCAGACCAAATTGTACAGAGCAGAACACATTGGGGGGTGATGCTGATCGCAACATTGTGCAAAATGCTACACTTTTGCTACCAATCAAACTGAGATCTTGGTCTTGACCAAGACAATTCCCAGCAAAAATCAAGCCAATCAAGACTGGATCTTGACCATTTCCCAAGCATTCATTACCATTTTCACTACCAATCAAGACTAGATCTTGACCAGATCTTGACCATTTCCTAAGCACTTCTATGCATTTCAACACCAATCAAGACCACATCTTGACCATCACCTACACATTCCTACACATCAAGACTTATTTCTAGCCATTTCGCTACCAATCAAGACCAGATCTTGACCATTTTGCTGTCAATCAAGACTATCACTTTTCTTTTTCAATTTATTAAAGCACATTCATCAGGACTATTCTACTGTCTCCATTTCCACTCTCCTTTGATGTATGCTCTTCCTCCTCATGCAAGAATCAGCCAGATCAGTCAAGTCTTTCATGCTCACCTCTACCATCTCTCCATTGCCTTACCCAGAAGTCCCATGGACTGCAGACCCTCACACTCACCCTCTGTCTCGGACGTGGACCATCTCAAAACCTGTGTTGATGACACAGAATGAGAAAAATACAAGCTCATCATCTAAGTCAGCAGGCTCAAAAAAAATGCTGTGCAGCATGATGGTCAGTCCTAGGCCCTTCTTGCCATGTTCACTCACCCATGTGCCACAGATGAGGTACTAAACCTGCACACCTCCCTTTGGTATGCTTGTCAGGACTATCAGTCCCTTGAGACTTAGGTCTGCAAACCGCATGCTGTAGACACCTCCACAAAGGTATATCTTCTCTTGTTCTCTTTGACACCCAGCCAAACCTAACCTAAACTCACAGTGCATGCCACCAATACCACTTGGATTACTGGATGCCACAAACATTACAACAGCTGAGTTGAACATCTTGACATGTCCAGTAAATTTATGATGATAAGGTAGAGTAATTTTAAAATCTGAATGGGTCTGTTTAAATATAAAATTGACAAATGACCACAGTTCTGGAACCACTTCCGGAACTTTCCCACGACTTCCAGGCTCGGAAGCACCGGAACCCACTTCCAAAATATTCCCACGCTTCCGGAAACATCGGAAGCACCAGAAGCACCGGAAGCATTGGAAGCATTGGAAGCACCTTGTTACCTTAAAGTCTATAACCTTCCTTCAGGGTCATTATGGCAACATTACAGGTAACATAATACGAGTATACCTCCATCCA
>JBBPUH010000554.1:0-10467 GCA_038094555.1 Boletus aff. phaeocephalus
GACACAAAGTCAATCTGACGTGTGATAGCGTCACGGAGGTTGACCTGTCCGTTGAGCATGTTTGCAAACGTCGGTGAGCTGGAATCTGTGCCGAGGGTCAGTACGACAGGATGGAGGCACGCCAGTGACACTGACCTTCAAAATCGGCCATGAACGTCTTTGCACCGCTGTTCAAGGCGTTGATGACCATCTTGCGATCAGGGGGACCGGTGATCTCGACCCGTCTGTCTTCGAGTCCGGGGCCAGGGGGCACACAGTGCCATGAAGGCTCAGCACGAATGTGTGCGGTCTCTGGCGGAAAGTCGAGGGGAACGCCCGAGTCATACTTCCGCTGTGCGACGTCGCGGGCAACTAGGAGACCTTGCCTGGTGAACTCAAAGGTCCTGTGGAGGGCGGCGAGAAAGGTCAGTGCGCCATCTGTGAGAATTTGGGTTTGTGCTTCCGGGGCGGTTTTTGAGAGGATCTGCACGCCGGTAGGCATCTTGATGATCTGCTGTTTGCCAGTACGCGAGATGATGGTTGACTTTAAGTAGTGCGCCGTGGCTTGGCGGGACTCCGTGGGTCCATCCGGTTTCCGCTCCGGCTCTAGTGATGATATCATATGCGCCTCCTGTCTCAAATCAGCTGCCACGCTCACACCTCTTTCGAGGGTGTTCCGCTGATCCGTCACTGAGGCCGCCATCAACAACCCGCCATCATCCACACAATCCCCGACTCACACGCAGAGTCGTCACTTGCCTTTCAGCAAACGTCGGGCACCCGCGTTAACCCCCCGTCTTTTTTTAAACTCCATTGTGCGGGGAATGCAGACTTGTTCCCGAATGGCATGCACAAGCAGGCTCGGCTGTCATCAAATTGACCTTGCAGTTGCAGTTTAACCATACCTACCGTTGGTTGCTACTGTTACTCACAGCAACCCTTGTCCTATCAGCACCTAACAAGCGCATGGGACACGTAGCTTGAGAAAGACATGTTATCTCGCGTATCCCGTTCCGATGTTCGCCACACATGCTCCTGTACCTATGTTGACTCTCCAATGGATCATTGGCTGAGGGGGTAAACGTGTGCAAAGTGTTTCCACGCTGGTCCGCCTGCAATTACGTTGGGGACTTGGCACATGGCGCCAACACAAGATAGCCTCCCATCACAAGTAAGAAGTGTGCGATTTTCCGTTGCGCGAATCAGAGTCTACACAAGTGATAGCGAGAAGCAACAATAAGCGTACCCCATCTCACATGCCTATGACTTTTCGGCGGACGGACCGGTCTCCGTTTGCGCTGGGACAGCAACAGGCTCCGACGGGACCGCTGAGCATACGTCCATTGAACGGAGACGGAGAGTCGACGCGTGTATTTGGCAACCAACTCCTCAGCACCGACCCATAACGAGGATGGGTCACTCACCCATGATATTTTTAACGGTGCACTCTCCCACTTTAATCACCCTACGGCACGCCATCTGCCATACACCAACACTGACAGAGCCTAGAATCGAACGTGGCCGCGGGAGTCGTCAACGTCACCACATAAATGAACAAAACAAAAGAACACGGACTCACCTGGTGGCGCAAATGGAAGTGCGAGGGCCCACGTGAGAGGCCCAAACCAATTGGGTGGTAGGTAAAACACGGCAGCTTTTCTGTACCACCATCCGATCGCAAATTGCAGCCCCGTCGTCAGTATCCAAACGAGGCTGTTGAACTTGGTCGAAAAAGCGGTTTTGGTCGTGGCAAGCTCGCCATCTGGACGGAACGTGTCAGAGGGAACGCTCAAGGACCGAATGTGCAGACGCGTGCGGGTCGGGTTGGACAAGAACAGCACCCACTAAGTTTTTCAAGCTCTACGAGCCCCTTGTCGACACTCCGTCTCAGCTTTGCCCACTTGGCGAATTGGTCTTGGGCGCTGGTCTGCAAGAGTTCTTTCTTTGTAGCGAGTAGCTCGGCTTTGAGCTCGTGCTGTCTTGTGTATTGAACACTCATGAACAATCTACAGTAGAGGCCCCATGCCTACGAAGAAGTTTGAGTTCCAATTAGAGGTCGTGTAAAGAGAGGACGTACGAATTCGAGAAGGACGGACTTGCCGATCCATGATACAAGCTCAGTCAGAAACACGAGCGAAAAGATGGTGACGATAAGCGACATTGTACACCAGGATATGGCCGTGGAGAGGGTCTCGTCGTTACAGAGCTGCAGCGAAACCGCCAGACGTTGTGGATGCGACTTGGAACTGTGACTGCGGAAGCTGTGTTCCCGCGACACGTTGAGAGCTGGTAGTCGACTCGCTCAAATTTTGATTGGGCAATCACTAGCACCAAAGAATAATTGAAAGGTAGTCATTCGGAACAACGATCAACGTATCAACACTCGGAGAGTACCCTCCAAAAGAGCTTTTCATTACATGGGTGGAATAACGATCACTCCAAACAGTGCGCATGTACAGAAGCACGGAAAGGCCATTGATACCCCCTCTCACTGCAAGACAGAACAAAAAAACGACCGACTCCTCCCATGACTTGGGTGCACAACAAAGAGGCGTGTCATGGTTTTGCATTTTGTGAGTGATACACGGTGCGTCGACACATCTCCATCTCCATCTTCCCCTCCCGTCGTCCTCCCGGCCGACGTCGAGTAAATAAAGAGAAAAAGGGCCCTAGATGTTGAGTTTGGTGCGCCGCCAGTGACGACGTTTGGCATTATACTACAAGATGGGGTATCGTTAGAGATCCGCCGTTACACAAGCATCGACTGGGCGTACTTGAATTTTGGTGTCCGTCTTGAGACGGAACCATTGCGGAATCGGGCTAGAAGAGCGTGTATTTGAGCACCCCGTATTGCACCTCTTGGGTGTATGTGCTCACCGGTTCTGGCGGCCAGCCTTGGCGAGGATCCGTTTCGTGCGGAAGGTCTTTTGTGAAGGCTGACGAACACGATGAGAACCGGACGAACACAGCGTTGTGTTTGCTCACCATTCAGTTTGTCGAGGTCGGGGTGAGGAGGGGTGTAAATTTAAGGTTTACAAGCGGGCTCTCGCTGTACAGTTGCTGACTCAGCGGCAAAGTCAGTCACGTGCTACCCTGTCTCCACGTCGTCGCGAAAAGTTGCACGGTCTCGTATCCATCATGCAACTGTTCAAGGTCTGGTTTTCGCTGTTGGCGGTGGCGGTCTGTGTCTTTGCGGTTGAGCCGCCGACCAAGCTCGAGATCGACACGACCTTTATGCCTAACGAATGTCCTGAGAAAGCAGCCAAGGGAGACACCATCTCCGTGCACTACGTGAGTCGAGGGCAGTCTGCGTGTCGTCGTTCTCACTGTCGATCTTGTGTATTTCAGACTGGTACTTTGTTGGATGGAACCGAATTTGACTCGAGGTATGTGCTTTTATAGACCTGGACGTGCAGCAGTCACATGAGCGCCCTAGTCTCGGCCGCGGCCAGCCCTTCTCCTTTAAGCGTACGTCCTTTACGAGTTGTTCTCCCTATACTTGCAATACTGATCATTGTTTCGTAGTTGGCGCTGGTCAAGTGATCCGTGGCTGGGATGAGGGCCTTTTGGGTGCTTGTGTTGGAGAGAAGCGCACACTGACCATTCCTTCTGACTTGGCTTACGGTTCGTCCGTGGTTGTTACTTTTCACACATGTCCTCATAGTCCTCTAGGGAGCCGTGGTGCGGGCGGGAGGATCCCCCCAAATTCCGCTCTGGTGTTCACCACAGAAGTCACGGGCATAACACCTGGCAAGCGCGACGAGCTTTAAACGCTACTACCTGTAATCACTGATACGGTGTGTATTAGCCTCGGCAAAGCACGGATTTCATGTGTAGTGTGCCTCATAAATATTTATGCTTGATCATACGTCTGGAACAGCGGGTGATGAGTATGAATTCAAGTAACCGTTCGCTTCGCTTCCGGCCCTTTGACTTTGAGCTTCTCCTGTACGAGTTCACTGAACTCTTCTCTTAGGATAGTCTCTCTCCTCTCTCGCTCTTCCCTCTGCAATTTGAGAATACCTCTCTTCTCCTCTGCGCTGATGACCTGGTTTTCTTTCCTCATGCGGACAGCATTCATGCGCTTGTGCCTGCTGCCGCTCATGACATACCCAACAGCCTCGAACTGTGCGATCTCATCAGAGGTGAGACCGATTTCACCACGACGGGGAATACGGCTTTGCGTGTCGTCTTGCAAGAAGGCGGCCATGGCGCTGCCTTCACCACGTAGCAATGCACCACCATAAGCACGTTCGTCTACCTTTTTGGACATGGTTGCCTTCATCAAGGGCTGAGGGCCAACGTCCAAGTCCGAATCGTCGTCTTCGTCTTCTTCCATCTGCCACTTGGTATGTGACGGTATCGTGGCTGGCGGTGGCATTGAACTACTGCTCTGAGACATCACGACGAATGGCGCCGCAGCCACCGGTTTTTCGACCCATTCACCCTCACTTTCTGACTGGCGTGGTGACGAGAACGTTGGGCTCGGGCTCGGGCTATGTGGTCGACCCTCGCTTCTTCGATCATGGTATTGTTTGGAACGCGCTTCTTCTTCGGACTCGTCGCTCCGTGACCGACGCTTGCGCTCTTTGCGTTCGCTTCTCTCCTTTTCTTTTCGAGCTCGCTTGCGCGCTTTGCGCTCGCGGCGGCGTCGCTCTGATTCCGAGTCCGAGGACTCTGTTGGCGTCACCGAGCGGTCCCGTTTGGATTTTCTGCGAGAAGAGCCACGTTCGGGAGACCTATGGCACAGATGATGAGGGCAGAAACATGGGTCAACGTGAGACAACGACATACAATGCACGTGCGGGGGCTTTTGGCGAAGACGGCCAGATACTCAACGTAGAGCTCTCCCGCTGGTTCCTCCGACTATGAACACGCATTTTAGCACTCAGATGCACTCGGTCAGAAAACGTGGATGACACACCCTTCTAGATAATCGCTGCTGCCACCCCCATAGCCACCACGCCGTTCGTGGGTTCCCTCTCGCGGCTGGCGGTTGGGATACATGCTTGGTGTTGCAGGACCAGGGGATACAGGGCGCTTGTAGTCGCCATATTCCGGAGAGGCCCGACGACGACTCTTGCTTCGCTCCCTGTCCCTGTCCCTGTCCTCGCCTCGGTCTCGGTCTCGGTATCTCGGTCTGTCTCTGTCTCTATCTCGGTCGTCAGATCGTCTTCCGCTGTCTGCGCGACGAGGAGACGTCCGACTGCTGTTACGGTTTCGTCTTCGGTCACGTCTGTCGTTCGAGTGTGCTCTCCCCCTCCTGTCGTCGTCACCGCTGTCGCTCTCCCTCGCTTTTTCCCTCTGTCTGCGGGGTGGCGACGGTGATCTTGCACGACGGTAAACGTCTCTTGGGTCTTGCGGGACTAGGCCCATGCGCGAGGGGTGAACGGTGGCCATCGTTAGAGTTGGCAAGGCGGGACGGCAAATGAGTGAGAATAGTGTGCTGACTCAGCAGGCCGCTGTCCAGAAAAGGGTTTCCCCTAAGAGAGGCGTAAGTTACTAATACAAGGTACAAAAAGTTAGATGGTGATTGATGGTTGTCAAGTCCGTTGCTGTGAGTGGTGCGATACATGTAGTGGTGAAACAAGAATCATAACGGGGTATGCGGATCGTGTAGAAGCAACATCCGACAGTGAGATTTGTGTGGTGTGGAAAAGGGGTGGCGCAAGAAGAAAGATATGTTTAAATCTCATGCGGTATTATGTCTTCTTTCATCAATCTTCTTCTCGTGTTGAGCTTCCTGAGGTACTCTCTAGCCCGCCCCTCGAAGATCTCGCAATCGAAAAAGAGAGAGTCTGGGACGATATCCTTGCGTTGGTCCCATGGCTTGAGATCTACGGTCTCGCATCTGTCGATGGAGACGAGAACCATGCCAAAGCTGTATGCATCCGCGAGGAGGGGGTCTTGGCATTCGCCGCGTAATACTTCCGGAGCAGCAAAAGGGCGAGTGCCGGGGTGGATCTGCTCCAACACTGTTTGGTGTTGCTTTTGGGGTGGCGTGTTGGCAGGTTTGCGGTGGATTTGCTGGAACGGGTCTACGGGTTCGTCTGAGGGTGATACGAAAATTGAATCCATGGATACGGAGCGACCGAAATCTAAAAGCTTTACTGTATCCGAGGGACGGGTGACCTGGACGTTGAGAAGGGAGAGATCGCCATGACTCAAGCGAAAGGAATGGAGGTGAGTAAGGCCGTCTAAGAGCTGGTTGTGGAGGTCGATCTTTTTTGCTTTCGCGAGGGGAGGACGCTGACGGATGACGTCGTAAAGGGAGCGTCCGTCGATGTACTCGAGGACCATACCGACGTTTTCGAGACAACCCAAGAAGGCCGCGATGTTGCGATGGCGCGATAAGGTGGTGTAGACGCGCAGCTCCGCGAGGAATTGGGTGGTGACATCCTGTGCGTTTGACTGCATCTCTCCGTTGATCTCGAGCTGGACGACGTCTGGCTTCTTGACAACGCACTTGAAGAGGATGGAGGCGGAACCCTGTGCGCATGGAGCAAGGCTCGCGGTCGGGTTGGGTGGCGCGGAGTAGGCGGTGGGGGTTGGGAAGGAGAAGATGGAGGTCGGGTGGCGGGGTGGTTTGTACACGGGTATGGAAGGGTTCGGTGATTTGGTATCCTTTTCTTCGCGGTCGTAGTCGGGTGCGACGGCCGTCTCTTCCGAGGACGAGAACGAGTTTGAGGACGAGTTGAGACGCGTGTCCTGCTCGTCGAGCTCGACTGGTGAACGTATTAGCATGATACAGGCTACGGCGACGCCACGAACCCATCCACCAGTTCTTTTTCGACGTGAGCGTGACACGTTTGACGTGCATCATCGGGGTGGAGGGCAGACAAGATCGGATGTCGGATATCGGAGTGGTGTGGTGATGTCATTATGAATACTTTCTCACGCCACTAGCACACACAAATCACCCGCTCGCCATGTCCTCTCCCTCGCACGAGCATGCATCCCGACGCTGACCCCACAAAGCGTCGTCCCCTCCCCTCGCCCCCCATCTTTCATTCGGACGTCCCTTCTTCTCCTCCTCCCCCGTACTCCACCACGCTCCCAGATGACCCACCAGAAGAACCCGTCATCATGCCCAACGAACAGGGCGCTCAGTACCGCGCACCCTGCGACTCGTTCCTCTGCCATTCGCCCCCCGCAAATACGGACATCACCGTAGAAACATCCCGCACTGAATATGCCCTCCTCGTGCGGTTACCCGGATTTAAACGCGACGGAATGCGGGTCTTCCTCCCTTTCATGCCTCTCCTCTCCGCTCATACACCCCTAGTACCATTGCGACGAGGAGACGGCGCATATTGCATGTCGTCGCCGACTCGTGGGAGCCAGAAGGCGGTGCGTCGTCCTTCCATCATCACACTCCTTGACTGACCTGGCTTGCTAGGTCACTTTGAGCGTCGCGTCTCCTTTGGCCACGATGCCGATCTGGCACAGGTGCGGGCCGAATTCGATGGCGAAATGCTTCGGATAGTCGTTCCACGCCATGTCCCGGCCACCATTATTGCTTAATTCGAGTCCTCGGCTCGATCCCTGACGTGGCGACCCGCTGCTCATTCAATTGGTAAACTAGCGTTCGCGTAATCTCAGGCACATCGCTAAACTCAATTGTATACTACTGATATCATGTATCCCACCGGAGCATCGACATTGACTCGGACATACGATGCCTTTTTCATCCTAATCTCGTCACCACTTTGCTTTATACATTCTCGCTTCACTCTTATAGCTATCGGATACCTGTCTTTTGTAATAACTATTACATTCTATATCCTGAAACCTGTCGATCGTGTGACCTGCCTCTCGCATGGTTTTACCTTTTTGTTCATGACGTCCCGCATACGTAGTCTCGGTGCCGTGATCACGAGAGTTTACTCCGCCACATTCACTGGCGAACCGGCCTCTTAGAGAGGTACCGCAGCCTGGGGCTCTCGGGTAGACCAGAGGTATGACGAACAACAGATCCAACGTCCCTTGTTTTCCCTTTGACTGTCGCCGACTCGCTCCGACATTTGATGAGCCTAATCGGCTGGTCTGGAGCAGTCTGGAGCAGTCTGGAGCAGTCCGAAGACCAATTCACCGTGAGGTTGCAACGGCTATGCTCCGCCCTCTGCTTTACCGGCACACCGACAGGCAGGTGTGGGCTCGATGCCAACGGACGACGTCCCCGGCGGAAACCAACACCGTCTGAGGAAGTGCGCAGTCTGAACATCCCCAAGGCCTGAACCCTGGCTATCACCGGACTCTCTGCTGGTGTCTCCCCAACGGTTAGTCCTCACCGGACCATCTGGTATGCATCCCTCCCGACCCAGGAAATTTTACCATCAACTGGTACTCGAACTCTACCGTGCAGTACGAGAGGAAACGCAATGTCTTATGAGACCTGCCGACGCTCTCTCTCCTGGCTTGGCGCCTCCCGTTCGGTGGGATGGTGCTTCGAGCGAGCGACGGTGTCAACTTGTCAAGCGCGAGTTGCTGCCACTGCGATGGTGGCGAAATACGCACGACACGTTCGAGATGCCAACATTGAGTGATGGTTTCCTGACGATCGCATTCGTAGCTGTCCAGCGACTCATGCTCCGGCATTGGCTGCTCGTGTTCGACGAAGTACAGCTCTTGGACGTCTCGAATGCGGGTTTGCTATCCGACGCGCTCTCGTGGTATGAACGCACAGGCGGTGTCGTCGTTGGAACGTCCAACAAGGCACCAGATGACCTGTACGAGAATGGCGTGCAACGGGGGAGACTCGACCGTCTGTCGACGCCCTCAAAGTTGTCATGGATCTTTCTGCTTTGCAAGATTGGTGGCAGGCGAGAGGCGCAAAGCTTGGAGGGCGGATGCGGTTCACTGGGAGCAAGAAGCAGCATTTGACGAATCCCTCTCTCCAGTCGTTTGCTCAAGATCATGCATACGCGGAGTTTGATGTCCCCACAGAAAATATCTTGGATACGTGTGGTGGACGGCTATCTGCTCTAAAATTCAGTTTTACAGTTGTGTGACGAGGCATGTTCATTGTTCCTTCCAATCTCGCGGTTTCCCGACTTGGAGGTGGGTCCCGCGAATATCTGACATTGGCCTTGGCTTACTATACTGTGGCCATCACGGATATACCTGTCAGCCAAGAATCAAGCACGACGATTCAATATTCATATCTCTCATAGATGCACTCTACGAGGCGCATTGCCAGCTCGACTCCCATACAGAGACAAACCTGGAGGTTCTCTTTTTCCCAGATGCATACGCGCCGCATCTGCCTCGAATATTGATCAAGACGTCATGGATGTCGAAATTGTGGCCGAGACACAGGGCGTGTACCGGCCGAGCGTTTCCATGAGCGAAGCACGAGCACAGTCGACCATCCCGGGGTTGGACAAACTTGATATCTTTCCGGGTCAATTCGCTTTCAAGCGTGCCCTAACAGAAACGACGTCCCCGAGTTATCGACTTGAGGAGCGGCTGCCGTCGGCCGAGCGCAGGTGGGAGTGCCGTGCAGGTCTGGTCCACACAGAGGTGGAGGTAAAGTAATGTGGAAGTGTACGACTTGCATAGGAGGTCTGTTTGAATCTAGAAGTTTATTCCCACGTATGTTGTACGCTTTGTGCCCCTCCACATACACCCACACCAGTGCGCGATGACCACAAACCCGTCGGAATCGCCAGCGACACCAGCTCCACAGAACCCGGCGAACATCATCACCGCGCTTGGAAATGCCTTTAAAAGCCAGAACGGCGAGTCCATCACTGGAGAACGCATCGCTCAACTCCTCGCACAAAACATGGGCCAACTCGGCGAACTGGCACGACAGGGCAAACTCAATCCCCAGCAAATCCAGCAGGTACGGTACATACGCCCTCGTCGTCACGCGTGCCACCGACCGCGTTCACGCCCCTAGTTGAAAGAATACGCGGAAAAATACAAACCTGTCGTGGGGTCGAGTGCCTCCGGGGTAACCACGACGGGGACGACGCCAGCCAAGGTACCGTGACCCATCCACGCTTCCAACGTGCTCGCGATAACTGACTCGGCGTTTCCTGGTCCGATGTCGGTTCCCCAGTCGACGACCGCTGGATCCACGTCCGCGTTCAAGAGCGGCTCACCGGCGCCGGTACTGACGTCGAACGCGGGGGATGGCTATCCGATCAGCCAGACGCTCAACACCACGAATCCGGGTCCCGTACAGTGGTCGACGGCGCAGCAGGGCAGGCCCACATTGACGGGCGGTATCACGGGCGGAAGAATATCAGGTCAGTGTGGCAGCGCCGGCACGGGGTGGCGGCGTGGACGTTGGGACTAATGGTACGCCATGTCGTGGACAGGGACACCGTCGCAGATTGCAAGGGGCGACGACGCCACCTCGCTTACGGTCGATGACGGGCGGGCGAGGCGGAAGAGTACGCCGGGCGATCAGAGCATGCGGCGATCGATACAAGACCTTGTCACGAGCATCGATCCCAACGTGCGGATCGAACCCGAGGT
>JBBPUH010000556.1:0-10460 GCA_038094555.1 Boletus aff. phaeocephalus
TATCTGGGACATCGAGGTAGTAAAATAAGCCGTGCAAAATTTCTAGCGGGAGCTGCTGGAGAGATAGCGGTGCTAGATCGGACATGCTTCAACCCAATGGTTAAGACAAAGGATCGCGTGTGTCACATACACCTAATGTTCCCGGTTAGTAAGCCTTACTATACTTGACCCAATCACGTGTTGTGCTGTATAGTTAGGCTTCCTCGGGCTGTTCTGCCAACACTGGCAATAAATAATGCCCCAAATACTCTACTCCTCCCGTAGAAAAATGCACAAGGCTAGTATTCCGGATTGGGAAATCCTCGGCAAGATCCTCGGCATGTATCATGCCAAATCTAATTGATAATCTCTTGCCTTCTCGGCTCAGCTTATTGTGCTGCTACTGCCCTCTAGTTGCTTCCCACACCCTTTCCCTTCCTGCCTCCATTGTCCTCCACCTGCCAACGCTGCCCGCCTGCCCCCGTGCCTCCAGCGTCGGTGTCAGTGTCCCCATACCGCCATCTCCTGTCTTCTCCTTCCCCTCCCAACATTGCTGCCATCCCACTGCACAAATCTCGTTGTTCCCGACGACAACACTGTCCAGCGCCTTGTTTACACCTCCAATGCTGGCATCATCATTCATACACGCTCTTTTACACCAGACCACCATTCCTTCCCACTGCCATCCTACTTGTCGATGTCCTTTCATTTGTCCTTGCTCCATTTGGCCTGCAGTGCTGTCGTCGTCCATGTGTGTTACCATCTTCCTTGCACCCCCCACGACAAGCTTGTCCCATCTTAACTGTTCCACCCTTCCCTTTGCATTGTTTAGCCTCCAACATCACCCTCGCTGTTTGCCCTCACTGTTCACTCGCACAGGACTGTCCAACTCGCCCGATCCTCTCGCTTCAATGCTGTCAACACTGTGTTCACTGCTCCGCCTTCTTCCTCATTCTGTTTAGCTTCCAACATCGCTGTGGTCATTCACTTGTGTGGCTCTCTTTTATACTAGTCTTCTCTGTCCTTCTTGAGTGCAGCACTGTCCAACCTGCCCTCTCATTTCTCCTCAAGGTCGTCAATGTTATCTTCATGCCCATGCATACTGTTCATCTATTTCTGCTACCTTTTTTCTTTGACGTTGATATGTTAGCCCCCAGCTTCCTTGCTCATTCTTTAGGCTAAGTGAGTGCTACATCACAATACGTTCTCTGTCCTCAATGTTAAAAAGTTTTTACTTGTCAGCGTTTCAATCCAACTCAGATTGACTGTAGATTGTGTAGGTTAAATTTCGAAACAGTCTATCCTATTGACAATTTATGGACTTCCATTTAGAACAATGAGAGACTCGTGCCATCAAAATTGAGAATACTATTTTCCAAGTCTTGCAAACCGTCCAAATCCATGTCACCTCTGTTCTGGCCGCCATTGGTTGGTGGTGTAGAGTCTGTGTTTGTGCTGTCACTGCTGGCACCAGCTTCTATGGTGTCAGCAATAGTGTCGTTATTGCCTGTATGGGCTGCGGGAGCTGATGGTGTGCGAGCAATGGTGTCATTATTACCCGCACAAGCTGTGGTAGCTGATGATGTGCTAGCAATGGTGTCGTTATCACCTGTACAAGCTGCAGGAGTGGCTGACAGGGTAGTAATGATGCTGTTATTGTCTGTACGAGTGACTGATGCGCCACTAATAGCATCGTTGTCACCTATACAAGTGGTAGGGTCTGTGTTGGTGCTGTCGTCGCCAGGGCATGCCTCATTGGTCACTGTCACTGGAGTAGGGCCCATGTTGCTATCCCTTGGTGGAGTGACTCTGGTGCTGGCTGACGAAGCTTCCTGGTCGGAGGCATTAGCATCTAAATGAGCACCAATGAGCCACGGTCCGTGTTGATTTGTTGTTGTAACTTGTTTACTCACTGTTGGCAGGATCACTACTTCCTTGTCCACTCCTTCGCTTCTTTTGTTGGTGAGGATTATCAGAATCTCAAGCCTTCTGCTTGCGCTTTGTTCCTTTGTCGGAGCGAGGACGACGCAACCTCTCTGCTATCTCACCACTCTTGAGCTGATGGTTCCTCCCTTGGCGAAGTACTTCGTACTTGGCATCTGTCAACTCCTTCCAATATGTACTGCCTACTTCCCACTTTCATAACAAGATCTCTAGCTGTCCATATGAACTCGATGCAGTGCTCAGGTTTACAAAAGGGATGGATGAGGGCCATCCTTCGACTGTGACTTTGTATCTAGAGACAATGTTTTGGAAGTAGTGCAATCATTGCATCTTGGCTTTAGGATCATGGGTCACTTCCTCTGTTGCCAAATCAGTCTACAATATATGTAATGAGTCTCGAAGCTAATGATGCTTACGTAGTTTACGATTGATGAGTTGACGAATGTTGCTACGTAACTCGGACACTCACTCTTGATGATTTTTGGCAGATCCTAAGTGTTAACATTCAAATTGGAAAATATAGGTCACTGAAAGGGAAATAATACCTTTGACACCTTGGATTGCGTATCCCTCCATCTTGCTGACAAAATTGTGTGCATCAAGTCCAATGACCAATCCAACAAAGTTTTGAACACCTGTGGTAGTGAAGGCTACACCCCGAAGTGGAAGGTTGGTGGTACCACGAGTGGCATAAAGGATTGTCTCGATGCCTGTTCGACACTGGAGGCTCTGTAGCTACTCTACCTGTGAGTTATAGCTGCAGAACAATACCAGTAAAACATACCTCGTTTTCAATCGCTCCAATTGTGTGTGTCACATCACTAATCTTTGAGTGTGCAGTTACACAAGTCCCCTTGATCTTTGACTCCTGGTATGCACTAAACTCTTCGACAAGCTGTACCTTCTCATCTGCTGTGAGTTTCTCATACTCATCCTTACTGTTCTTCACGAGGTCCAGTAGAACCTCCCTTTTAGTTGCACCTGTGTTGTTGATTAATTATATCCAAGTCAGGGACAAAGGATATTATTTCACTGTACCGTGTGGGTCAAGCTGGTTTTCATTGTTCACTGCTTGGCGACGTTTCTTCCAGCAGAATGCATTCCAGGCATTGATTTTGTCTTGCTTACCACAAAATTTTGTGTGGCCAAGATGGAGTTGGTTTTGAACAGTCCGGACGCTCCTATGATGATTGGATGCAAGAGTTGCTGTGGCCTCGTTCAATTTGCCCCACACGTCAGCAAGATCCTTTGGATCGTTCGTGCCATTCATGCAACAACATCCAGTGAGCATCAACACTGAGGGTAACTTTTGGACAAGGTGGCCTCGAAGGCTGAGTGAGAGTCTTAGACCTATTGATCAGGAAGGTCTGGGAAGACATGAAGAGGAGGGTCTGGTGTCCACGAGTGAGCAAGCGACTCACAAACCTGCTCAGGCATTTATCCACTGAGCGGCAATGAAAAATATATATATTCTGTCAAGTGGTTCTACTTAAAAATGAGCCAGAAGACATAAAGGACACATGACAGAACTATAATACCAAGCAGTTTGAGCAACACAGTGAGGATCAAGACCTTCCTTCCCTGAAAGTCATGTAGTTACTGGGGTGAATTACATGCCAAATAAACACTTACCATCGTCAAATTTTTGGGGCTCACCAAATCAGTGTGTAGAGCTCTAGCTAGATCAGATGCATGCTCATGGGACAACTTCCAGGTTGGTGAACGGAGCACGGACTCCCAGCGACTGCTACAAACAGTTTGGACCAGTGTATGAAGACGTGGCAACAAATCATCACCAAGGCTGAACCAGTCCAATATGGCATCGGTATGGGATCCAATGCTTATGAGAATGGGCCCTAAGGGTTCAGAAGGATCCATCTTTGACACAGGCTTGGATAGAGGCTCAGGTAAATTGTCATCAGCTGCACGACGAACAGATTAAGGTGTGGCCAAGTTAAGAGTAGACGGAGCCTGCTCGGATTCGGCATCCTTGGCTGCTATACTGGCTGCCTGACGTATAGCAGCTGAGGGAGACAGTGCATTGGGGCCACTGCCTGCATTGTCTCCACGGTTGAGTGCGACACACTGAATGTGTGCAATTAGTGGATCATCCAAGCAGGATGGGAGGTGGTTCAGTCCCTCAAGGGAGATAGACTCTGCAAGTCCTGCAGGTACTGTCAGTGAGAGTCACCAAAAAAAACATGCGGCCTGACCACACTGCCTCAGAGGCTTGACTGACTCAATGTTGCACCGCTCAATGAAACAGGTCAAATGCGGGATGGCGAACTCTTCAGAAAAAGCTTGAACAAGCATGGCTGTATCGCCATTGATACATTCATTGTTGTTGAGCTCGTGGGGAGTAACGTAGATGTCCACATTGATCTGGTCAGCAGCATGCTTGGTTGTGTTGACCCCATGTCCTGGACAATGAATGAGAAGGGAGATTCCGCCATCAAGGCAGTCTTGCATTGTGATCTAATGATCCATTAGTTTGCATTAGGACAAATATAGTTATGGAACACACTGCATCCAACACATCATTGAGCAAGGCTTCAAAAAAGCCATTCTATTCAGTTTGAGTACTTTTTCATTGGCAGGTGAGGAAGGGTTGAAGCATATGTATGCTGGATGCAAACCGCCAGGTGTATTGGTTTGAAAATGTGTGCTGTCCTGATGTGCTCCATGCCTGAGAATTGCCCGAATCGCTGCTTGGCGCTCACCACTGTTGTACCCTCGAGCGAATGAAGAAAGATAGAGTTTAGATGCTCTGGCTACCATATAGCGATTTTGATCTTCAGATGTCCATTTGGGAGCAGTGCTGGGCTCAGCTTGGGACATGGTTGATCAATGGGGGATAGGAAAACGATGGTAGAACGTACAACCAGGTTATTGTGTTATGTCATTGTTACGGTTCTGTCAGTGGTGAGTAAGATAGCCATAATTGCTCTGCTCACATGGGCTCACCCAAATTTGACATGCATCCCATACCGTTGAGAAAGTCAGAGCCTCACAGGGCCTGAAGCACATAATTGTCAGATATGTGGATCAGAGATATGGCAGGTCGGGACAGTACTGTTGTTGATGATGAGCAGCACTGACACCAATGCCGTTATGGATTACACCACATCTGTGAAAGGTATGTCATAGCAATGCAATACATGCATGCACTTGAATACAGTGCTTTAGTTCACCGGCGTGGGGTCAGACTGGTTGTGGGTAATACACAGCAACATAGCACTATCGATCATTGGTATCACCGATCACCAAGTTGGTCTATTTTTATCTCACACAATTGGAAACTTATCATCGTGCACAACTCGTATGGTTCCTCGTCCATTCTCTTGCTCACCTTAACCCTACATATAGGTAACACTGTATTCTTAGGACATGCCATGCTGGAACGAACAACTAGTCAGCTATGTTGTACACAAAGTCCACCATTCTGTGGAGTCCATTTGCACTTTCTTCATCCTCCACCAACTCATCGTCCCCCGGGTCGTTAATATATAGACTGAACAGCTCATCAAGTTCCTGTGATAAATCTGAGCAGTATAAGTTAAGTATGGGCAGAACACACAAAGATCAAAACACACTCAGTGAGGTAGATGCTGATGTAGCATCATCTGAACGACAAGGCACCACATCTTCCTGTGGTGATTCTATGATCATGTTGTTCCATGGTTCATCTTCACAATCATCAGTATGATTGATGGTCAATTGTGACATCTTTGGGTGGATGCCAGTACAAGCACGTTCAACACATCCATATAGTCTCTGGAGGTGATCTAAACAGTGAAGATGGATACAATTGACTGCAGTATGTGGATGATAGAAACGTTGAAGTTCTTGCACAAGGAGAGGGTTGGTTTCAAGGAGCTCTTCAACAGCATCGGCCACCTGTGCCTCTTCATCCCGAATTATGGCATGCACGCAGCATATTTCAATGTTAAGTCGCATAATTTCTTCTTTTGCACAAGCTAGCTTGAAGAATTTGACCGTAGCTTCATGAATGGCTGGCTTGGCCCATTTGTAATCTTGAATATCAGCACGCAAATGATGAAGAAGGTCAAACTCTCCAAGAAAGGTATACTTTGTTATGTCTTTCCAGGTTATAGGTGGGCGCGGAGGATTCAATACAGCTGCTTGAGTATTGTAGCATTGGATGGCATTCCTGATAGCTCCGGATCATCGCTGGAGCCCTTTACTGATTTGTTGACAGTGTTTGTAACCTTGGCAATATATTTAGTATAGTATGATAAGAGAAAAAGGGTTCAGATACCAGTGCCAGACATGGACAATTTCAACAGCTTGAAAAGTCGCATTATGACAAGTCTCTCCAAGTCATCAAGTGCATTGCGGTACTTAATCAATATTGCCTCGCTCTTGTAGTGTAGATACTCTTCACCACCTACCTCCCATCACGATTCCAGACTGAGCTGGCTCTGAAAATGTGCTGTGAGTTTCTCAGTATTTTGTAGTGTTGAATAAGCGAGATCAACCCGAATTCGCACTTGACTGATGGTGGCACAGATCATCTGGGTGTCACCTGATATTATGCAACTCAGGGCTCCATTGGCCACTTCACATGCTCTCTCCCATTCTTTCCTGTGGACAGGTTAGTGACATTCACGTAGCTAGTCAAACTTACTTTTGCTCTTCGAGTTCATCCAAGATTTGAACATAGCAGATTTTGAGTAAGTCGTGCGCCGGTGGTTGCTTGAGTGAAAGTAGATATGCCCATTCTTCAGCTATGAAATGATGGAAGTTGTCGTCTGTAAGTTGTAAGACATTCTTGAGAACCATAAGCTCACTTGTAAGGTTACGGATGGTTTCGCTTGCTTCTTGGTAGTGATTGCGAATAAAACAAGCTGGAGTTACATCAGTATAGTAAACTCTCTAATGGTTAGTCTTACTCAGTGCCTCATATTTGTCTTGGTTCCAAAATGTGAAATGTTGCTTGATTGCCTGATGCTGATGGAACCACAATGCATGACGAGTGCCATGGGCAAGCTCATTCAACGCTGAGAAAACATGTTCACATCCTTCGCCTTCAGTATTACCCACTCCATCAATATACATGGGATGCCAATCAAGCTGACACAAGCAGTTGTGGGCATGGCCATGGAATGCACCAACCATAAGGCATAGCTTGAGCATGTCAGCCTTCACAGCCAAACTGCTGTTGGCGACTGTGGCCGCAAATGCACAGCCGATATCATAAGCACAACCTCCCTTCGGACCATAGGCATCGAGCAAGCAGTCAAGAATCACTAATGGATACTTGGCCCTATAGAACCATTAGGTCGTTGACAGCTGTCGTGAGAATGTACTTACAATTCCCCACTTTTGATCATATTGCAGGCCAGAAGGACAAACCGATGCCGACATGTTGCTATAAATATCCCCGACTCATGAAATACTGAGAACGACCTCTTGCAGGTATCTGATCTTGTATTCCGCCATTGGTCAACACAATTGAGCCCTGAGATGACTCCGCTGTCAGGCTCCATTTCCCAGTTGTCATCATCAACATTGCCATTGCCATTTTGTACAGTCTGAGCGTCCACATAAGTAATACAATTCATAAAGATAGCAGAGAAGTTACCTTTGCTTTTGCTTCATATTGGAACTTATTAACCTCCTTCTCAATGAGCCAATAGGTAGTTCGCGCACCGCGTGAATCATTACAGGGTGTGCTGCCATACACAGTGGTATCCCAACGTTTCAGGCTGTTGTTACCATCAATGGACACTAGCCAATCGATTGGTAAGGGAGGTTCATCATCTAATCAATAGAAACATGCAGGACATTCATTTCGAAGCTGCCAGTCCTGTCCTTCTCTCTTGAGAGAGACTCGAATCTGCTCCTCAATGTGATGGATGATGTCAAGGTAGACATCGAATGCAGAAGCGAACTGCACTGAAAGGTAAGGGCGATATAGTACCTGATGAGCATTAGGGATTGAGGGCCAGGACATTATGCAATGGGAAGCTTATGTTATGGAGGTGACACAACATTTTGCATTGTGCCTGAATGCTGAGGCGAGGACAAACATGGTGTGCTTGGCGAAAAGCAGCTAGTGTGCAGAGAGAGATAGTGACGGTTGGAAATAGAGGAGAACAACCAAGATACCCATGATAGATCAGGGTCTCATTGGGAAAGATGTGGTTAGGACAAGGGAGTAGTGTAGTCTTCTTGTGAACTACAAAAGGCCTGTGAGTAAGGAACAGCACTTTAACGAGGATGCCTTACAGAAGATGTCGACAAGCTTAATGTCTTGTATTGCACCAGGGGGGAGAGGAGTTGGCAGTTCAACCTCACTGGGGCTAGGAAGGCCATCCCCGGAATTGCAGGAACGATACTCAAGATAGGCAGTGGTTAATCGCTGCATCTGGGTAGACCAATGTTGTGTCTGTAGCCCAATATGATCCCAGTGATCATGATCATCAACTACACAGCTTAAGGGTGTGTTAGACAGAAGGAAGGGTGAAATGGTATGCCTACTTACAGGGAAGAAAATCCTTCACTGAGTCCCGAAAACTCTTCACCCTCCACCACACCCTCATCATTTTGGAGCTTGAGGGCAGGGCAGGATCAGAGGTGTCAAAGTTGGTGCCAGTGTCAATATCCAGGTTCTGATCCTCAAACATTTTGTCCACCATATCCTGATCTCCAGGCTCTAACACTGTTTGCAAGTGTCAATAATAGAAACAAATAGCTGAATAAAACATACACTGAATCTCGGCAGTGCATTGCTCTTTGATCTCCCAGAAACATGTAGCTTGTTCAGTAGCCTTCAGAACAGTTGTGAACCGCCTTGGCCCCCGAAACGTGTGGAGCAAGACAGACTTGGATATGCCGGTTATACGTTGAGAGGACTGACGTGGCATCTTGATGACAATGTGGGAGGAATTATAGGGGAGGGAAAGATGACCCAAGAGTGTAGGGACAACAACATTGGAGGTGGGGACAACAAAAATGAGAGCAGGTACAGCCTTTGTGAGCCTGGGGAGAGGGGGGCAGGCAGGTTGGACAGTGCCATGTGAATGGACGGCCACAGCGATGTTGGAAGCTAAACAGAATGAGGAAGAAGGCGGAGCAGTGAACACAGCATTGAAGCGAGAGGATTGGGCGAGTTGGATGGCCCTGTGTGAGTGAACAGCGAGTGTCATATTCGTGTCAAATCCCTATTCCAACCATCTCCGATCGTTGTCACTCGACTCCGGTCATCTCCATCAAACTCCTCCGCAGGAGTTCAACCCCGGTCCAACAAACATCCCGGACTTGCCTCAGAGTTCCTCCGCCTTCCAGACTTCCTATTCTGTATATTCTCCTTTTGTTCTAGTTTCCGTTCTCATTATCTTCCTCTGTCCAGTACAGCCTTTCAGACACTTCAGTATATTTGTCATCCCAACACTCCTGCTTATTCAGGATGTGTCTTCAGCATGTACATTCTCTGTCCCATCTTATTCATCCCAGTGTACATCACCTTCCTACTTTCTTAGTCATCTCTAGTCCAGACTTACTCCAGACATATCAGGACTTTGTATATAATCTCCTGTATCTCCTCTGTAGTTCTCCAGTTCGAATATTGTTTGTCACTGTGTTGTCACTTGTATGTTGAGAATCACATGATCAAGATCTAATCTATTATCTTATCATTTTCTTATCTAAGGATCTAGATTCTTGACATGTGATGATGACATGTCAATGGTAATATATTTATATGACATGAGAGAGTTCACATGTCAGATGTCATTCCTGAATGACATGTGAACACTTTAGATGACACTTGACATCTATTCTCTCATGGTATTCCTTAGTGTTCCAAAACACTATTTTTACTCTTACTTTACATGGAGAGGTTGTCCATAGATACAAATATCTCTGTACATGTATATAAGCTGGGACATTGATCCCAGGACAATAGAACTAAGACCCATTCTCTGTTCTACCTCTCCTCTGAGATAAGATCCCCTCTTCGAGCTCTTCTCTCAACTCTATACCATCCCTAAAGTCTCTACCCTCTGGAAAGTACCCTCTGTGAGTGTTCCCACAGACTATGCTGGTGCTGTAGAACATTGGCTTGTTCCACTGCCATTTCTTCATTGTATGATCATTATCTTCTAATATCATCTATCCTTCTCCTCTCCTCATCCTCGAACCATCTCCCTTCTTATCATCTCTGAAATACAAGGACCGGAAACTGGCAAGGGCATGACACATAAGTCCTGCACCAATGTCCTCACCTCCTGCATACTCCACTCCACCCCGGTTCGACTCTGGATGACCTGTTTCCAGACTTCATCCTAAAGTCCCGGAAATAGCCCCTATCCTCCGGACTTCCATTGGACACTCCCCAGGAGAAGATATCTTCCTCCCATCCACCTCAGGAGCACCATTTTGACAGTACAGTGGGCAACAAAACTGTTCCAATAACTAACCCTAATGCAGTGCGCTTCGCGCACTGCAATCACCCGTGGGAATCTCGCTTAGTGGTAGTGGGAACAAACAATGTACAAACTCATAGCTACAAA
>JBBPUH010000557.1:0-10458 GCA_038094555.1 Boletus aff. phaeocephalus
GTCTTGTTCGTTCCTTCGATCTGCGCATACTTGACACACGCCTCGCAAACGAAGCTACTTCGTGCGCACTTTTTGACGAGCATTACTTGGTGGCTTGTCCGTGGTCGCCCGAGTTTCGCTCTCAAAGAGTTCACCTCCCAACCGCTTCCACCGCTGCCCAACATACCGTTGGCCAAGTATTCCAACGCGCTTCCAGGTTCTCAACCCACCCCGCCTGCCTGCGCACTCCCTTCTCCAGCGTCGCCCTATGCAATCACCCCGAACCCATGGTACCCTATCCTTGCCGATGCGCTCGTGCATCCTAATGAGCACCTGTGCAAAGTGCAACGCGCGCTGGCACACTTTAGTGTGCTGTACGGGTATCGGGAGGCCGGGTTCATTCTCGATTCACTGTCCAAAGACGGGGTAAACGTGGATCCCGAATATGCATACTTGGACGGATCTGTCTTTTTACGGGTGGCATGGCTGACTGGGGCAGCTCTTGGCTGGGTCTCGCACGGTGAGGATAACACGGGGATATGGAATTACCAAGAGTTCCATAGAGCCGCCTTGGACCAGCTGGAGCTCCTGAGAAGTCAGGGGCGTGCATAAGTGAAGGTTACCAGTATTGCCTCGTCTGTTTAGGATTGTACAGTGCAGTAGACAGCGTGAAAGCACGCCACCGACGTGGCCTTCCCCATCGAAACTATCACCTTGCTTCATGCGGTGTCGCGTCCACAGCTTGGAATGGAAGCTGGTGCAAAACTACCGAATGAGTACCCGTCCGGTGCAAGGGTCCTCCCAAAAAGGCATGTGTGGCGGTGGCGACGCGACGCGATCACGTGCCCTCCCCATTAAAATAAAAATATTACATAATTTGAACCAGAAAACCAGCTTGTTGTTGCTCGCCCTCTGCCACCGTCTTGACATGGACGTCACGTTCGGGGGCAAGTACAGGCTCGAGGAAGAAATCGCCAACGGCGGCTGCGGTTCGTATCTGGTCCGTGCGCACGTCGTCCTCGCCATCTCACCTGTTCCCTACAGGCTCCGTCTTCCTCGGTGTCCACACCATAGCTGGCAAGGAAGTCGCTATCAAACTGGAGCCGGCCATTCCGCGCTCCCTCACATCCCCCCTCCGTCAAGAATCCAAAGTCTACAAGTCCCTCATGGGTGGTCCAGGCGTGCCCTGGATCATGTACTCCGGCAAGCAAGGCGACTATAATGTCATGGTCATCGATCTCCTCGGACCCTCCTTGGAGGATCTCTTCAAAGTCTGCAACAGACATTTCTCTCTCAAAACCGTTCTCCTCCTCGCAGATCAGCTAGTATGTCTATTTTTCTCATCCCTGCTGCAGCATTAACGCGATTACTTCCTCTCTACCCGCGTTCATTTCTCGTTGCCTAGATATCGCGTTTAGAGTTTATTCATTCCCGTTCATTTATACACCGCGACGTTAAACCTGCCAATTTCGTCATGGGCCAGCCTTCCTCACCGACGGCGTCCATCGTCAATGTCATTGACTTTGGTCTCGCCCGTCGCTTCAGGGATTCTAGAACTGGCGAACACATCGCTTATAAGCAAGATGGCAAGCACGGCGTAGGAACAAGTCTCTTTGCCAGCTTAAATGCTCATCATGGAGTCGGTCCGTCCCATACCGTACTTGCGCGATTGGTGAAACCTCTGACACACCCACAGAATGCGCTCGTCGCGACGACCTTGAGTCGCTGGCTTATATGCTCATCTACTTTCTCCGCGGTACCCTACCCTGGCGGAAATTACGAGCACCAACTGTTTCCCAAACTTGGGATCTCATATTGCAGGCCAAATTAGATGCTCTCGGTCCCTTGCTACCAGAGTCGCCTCCAGACCATGCTTATCACCAAGAAGAGCAACTGCATCAAAGTAACACCATTCAATCAGAAGAGAGCCTAGAACACGACATGCATTCTCATGTCGAAAAATCTCGTCCTCTCTCATCAATTGCCCTCTGTACGACCCCACGTCGACCCCGGGCGCGCTCACAGCCCCGTATTCCCTCACACTCCTGTCCGCGAGCACCCTCCCCGGAAACCCCTACCCCTTCTCCGATACGCCGTCGCTACCACCGCAAACAGTCGTCTGCCTCTTACCACCCAGACGCCTATCAAGACCCGGATCCCCACCTGCCACCACCCACAGTCCCAATGACTGCCACTCTGCCCGTCGAATTCACCCTCCTGCTCACTTATGCACTATCCCTCTCTTTCACCGACCTTCCTGACTATGACGGCCTTCGTGACATGTTCCGCAACTTGGGCCGTCGTTCGGGTGTCCGCTACCCTGACGAATGCGTGCAGGGTGACAGGACCGCGACCGAATTTGATTGGGTTCGCAAGTCCCGAAAAGGCGCAGAGCATTATGGCACTCATAGAGTGCGAGTTTGTGAGGCGTGCAATGCCGCCGCTCATGGTGTCACAGAGAAGCGGTGGCGTTGATCGGCGAGGGGCGTCGTGGGGAATTGTTTGTATGTGTCGCTTGTCCGGTTCCTTATCCGGCTGCTGGTAATACTGGAGTCGCCTTCGACTCTTTTTGTTTTCTTGCCGAGGGTACCGGCTGGTATCTCGCCTGATCTTTATTGTGACTACCCTCCTTCGAGTCGCGGAAGCGCATCAAGGTGAATTGTTATCTGGTGAATTAATCCGTCACTAACGTTGGAATAAGTAGTCATGGTAATGCTCGCTTCAGCAAGTCAGCTTCTAGGCACTCTCGATGCCTTGGTATCATTTCCGCAATTCCCAACCCACATTTCCTCCACATTTCAGCCCTTGCTGTTCCTCCGTGCCCCTTGTCCACCTCTTCCCCATGGTTTCCATCGTATCCCCGTGTTATTCATCCGACTATATACCTGCAAGATATATTCAGAGACTGCGAATGTACGCCTGTCATTGTTAGATTGTGTGTACACCCATGCTTTTTTATTCCCTGTTGTTGAAGGTCTTCCGTGGTAATGGTAATGTGTTGCGTTATAGTTTCTGCTGCCTATTTTTTCATGTTGTTGTGCATTGGGATGGCAGTGGTGTTGTTTCCGTCTAGCGTACTTTGTTGTACTTGCACAAGAGAAGAATTGGGGGTATTCTTGACTTTGAATCTCACTACAACCCAACATTTTGTAATTTGGTTTCCCCTCGAATGCTATTCGTTCCCGACCTGGGGAACCCAACATGTCACGATGCCAACCAACGAGGCACGATGTACTGTTCCCCAGTCCAGTCCGCTGACTTGTTAATCCAAATTATGGCCACAGAAGGGCCTGTTCCTTCTTGCTCTCCTGCCTCCACCATCCAGGTAATCAACTGTCTAGAATGGGTAGCGCTGCATTAATCTTGATCGCGAAAACTGATTCCGAAAGGCTCGTTGTTTAATTACGATCCTCAATCATGCCAAAAAAAAAAAAACTATTTGAGGACCCACACCAGTCAACACCTCCACTTGGGTCCGAACCACAGCATTTCACGTCCGCGGGTCGGATCCGAGTCTCGATGTGTCACTGGACACCACGAACATCATGCAGCGCGAGCCATCTAAACAATTCAATCAGTGGAGGAAAACTATCACATTGCGGTGGACTTGCACCTCCCCACTTTTGAACCCCGCATCGAGCACGCCAAAGACATCAAACAATGCCTCTGCATGACGCCTTTGATACAGCCATACGGGGGTCGAAAGAAAAGGTCGATGGAATGTCGTGCAAGCCGGATGCGTCCGGACGGACCTCGTGAGTATTTGTTGGGCGTGGTGCAGAGGCGACCATCATCGCGGCATGTACGTCCGTCATCCATCCTCTCTTGACTGATAACCAAACTCCATATTCGCCAGAGGTTTGTCATCGTGCGAACTGGTCTGCCCCAAAAATAATAGGAAGCCCTGGGCTGTCTGACGTCGGAATCCATTTCGACCTCGTTGCGCACTGGGCCGACTAACGCCACCGTACCCGGATTGACACACATGCCCATGGATGGCAACGATGATAGTGATCTACAGCGTCATCGGACGCACCCCTCCATGTGTTTGGGTAAGCTTTACAGGACGGCGGGAGAGCATCCTTTTACAGGCAGTAGAGATCGAGGTTTCCAGCCACTTTGAGCGGCACCATGCTCGATAATGACAGAAGCCGATTTACGGACTTTTTTACTGCTCAACCTCGCACCCGATGGTAATGATGTCAATGGACGTCTGACGGCGGTAGCGGCGTGGATAGCAAGAGAGAAGTCTTGATCAACAGGTCAGCCGGATGAGCAGTCATGAGTGTAGGTGTTGGTTTCCGTCGCTGGTACCTGGAGAGGAAACAGTGACGATGTACATGTGAAAATAGGGGCTGCAATTAGGGACGCAAGAGAGACTTTTTTGCCACATGCCGGATGGGGCAGAAATGAGACGGAGCGCCTCGACGCTTGAAGCGAGTTCGTTGCTGGACGCGGTAAATCGGGGAAGTATGACGAGCATGTCACCGAGGAGGTGAACAAGACCAACTTCGGAGCCGCATTTCGAGGACAAGGCCCAGATATCATCACCATAGTGTTGCGGATCATGAGTACTGGACCTGCCATACCATCATCTTCCCAGCCTGTCGTCCTGCACAAGAGTTGATATGACCGGGGATCAATGAACACCAAGCACGTGTTGACGTGAATACCCACGTACCGAATATGCACCTAGCTTGTTCTTTGAATGGCAATGGCGATGCGATCGCATCGCCTTGTACGAGTTCCCCGATCATCCAAGCTCCGAGGGGTCCGTCTTTGCCCGTCATCGGGGATTCATCGCAGCGTGCAGCCGCCGACAGTCAAGACACCGAGCGGAAGATATACAAGTGACCAAATCCGTCGCGTTTGAAGCTTTGTGCAGTGTTTCCTGTTGGATCGGAGCAAGTATGTACTTGTTTTCTTGTAAAAGCGGGTGATCACCATTGTAATCGTATGATCATCGCGCGATCTCCACTTATTGTTGTCCATGTCCATCGAGCAGATTGGAAACGAAATGTCATGATAGCCTCTTCCAAATGTGGTGGTCAGCGTTGGAACCGAGGTTGTACAAACATGAGCGAGGTGAGAGGGCAGAGATAAGACGGAGTCTTTTGAGGCATCGCCTCAGGCCCGGTGAGAATTCGTTGCTGGACGCGGGAAGTGGGAGCGGTTAAAGCAAAGCGGGGCGAAATTGCGCCCTCGAGGATGAGCGTCCCAAATCATCGGATATCGCCAACGCTGTCCTCGAGGTCGACATCCATTAATGCAATAGCGTGACCCCACAGGTACGTGGATATGGCTATACTGTCATGATCCGAACCCCAGACAGTCCACACCTGGGCGAGATGGCATGAATGATCTCAAGTCGTACAATGATGAATGAAAACTTGAGTACTTAAATCATGTGACAAGTTGGTATAAACTGCGTTACGTCGCACCAACCCGAGACTCTCGCCTCTCGCCTCTGGTGTTTCACCTGTCGCGATTCCCTGACATCAGCGCTGCAGCACAGTAAGGATATGGGAGTCACAGTGGTCTAATTAGTATCCGAGATGTTGTTTCGTATGGCAGCGGAAGAGGGTCCAAGCAAACAAATGAATGCCACCGGTCACAGTGCGCGACGCGTGGCCGCACCGCATGCAAAAATCGCCAGCTAGTACCCCCGGTCACTTGCTAATGAGCTACCCCCATTTTCTTTTCACCTCATGATGAGATCCTTTTGGCCATCTTCCCACAAAAACATCTTGACCGGGGATCACTGGGTATAAATAATGGCTCCGTAACGTTACACTCACTGGCACATGGCCCTACATCAGTTTCATACACCCAGTGTTGCACGGACCCTTTCTGAATGATGCTGTACCGTGCCAGGCCGCATTCACTCACAGCAAGGATGGATGATAAATCCCGCCCTGTATTGTCTGGCAGACCATCACTAACCCAGTAATTGGAGTCGTCGTTATCTCCCTTGTACCTCATGTCCTCCGTCCTGGAATTTATCACTATAACTGCAAGCGCTGCTGACTATCTATCCTGTATGACTTCCATAACTCTATTCAGTTTCAATGGTTATTCTAATACACAAATCTAGTTGGAATTGCCACTATTGTCGTATATGATTACAGTGAGTGATGCATTTTGTGAATATCCTTATATTTGATACCACCGCAACTTCAAAACACAGCCCTCACTTTCTCAAGAGAAGTATATCATCTCTTTTCTACCTCTGTTTTGTGGCTGACAATTTACATAGATAGAGTATGTTTGGGTATGGAGCTGTCACTTGTTACCCACATACCGGCTTCCCACTGGAATTAATTTCACAGTGCAGACCTTGGACCTGGGTCTCCACCATTTTTGTTTTTGTATGTATAGACTATTTGATGGTTACGGTCTGAGCTACTATTCTAATAGATCCGATACACTGGTCTTTTCTGGACTATGTAGGTTTATGTCGCTATGCTTCATCTTTCTGTATGGCTAATCCTAACTCCATTTTCAAGGGAAAATGTATTCGGTATGTCCAACAGCATGAAACAAAATCCATCGAGTTAACCGATAGATTTGCTGTAGCCACCTATCTCATTGGGATACCCTCAGGAGTCGGTCTTTCTGTCATGCACCCTGCCTGTCGCTAATGATCTGATACTGATAGTTGTGCGTAAAAACAACCTTACATGTTCCTCATAGCTGAATCGATGTAAGCACGTCAATTGACTGGCGTCCATGATGTCGAACTGAGACACAATATTTCAAAGCTGATCTCAGTTATCTAGCCAGTGGTTGTTCATTTGCATTGTATCTCTCTGCTGCTGATTGTGAGCTATCTTGTTTTCTAACCGTGTTGCTGTTATGTTTGACTGGAGTTACAGTGATGATGACGCTGCGTGTTTATGCAATGTGGAATCGATCCAAACCGATTCTCTATGTCCTTTTGTTAATTTATGTACTGCAAACCATTGGTACCGTTTTTAGTTGGATCTACATCACAAGTATGTATTGAATCAGATTTATTATTACAGTGACTAGCCTCACCCAAACCCTTGTTCTTTTCCCAGGTTGCCCATCTTGCAATGGCTCCCTCAGTGTGATTATTGCGGTGCTGCGATTTGTTCTTGCTGCTGTACCAGTGACTTTAGCAGTCTTCCAAACTCTGAAGCAATCAGTCGTTTCGTATAATGCGAAAAAGCAGTGGCAACCTAACCGCTACATGCAGAAGCTAGTGAAAGACGAAATTCTCTATTTCTCCGTGTATGTTCCTATCATCCCTCGTTCATCTTATCGGTCGTGCCTGCCTTCCTGACGATCACTTGCACTATTGCTAACGACGGAAATCTTCCTTCCCTTGAATTTGTAGAAACGTGCTTTACCGTATCAACGATATACTTGAAAGCATACCCCCATCTGGAAATTTATCTAGCATGTTTTCTATGACACTTGCGTTGATCCTCCTGTCTGCACTCTCCTGTTCAATTTATCCTCTCATCCCACGGTTCATCATCAGCATACGAGAGCTATATGATCGTGACGTCCGTCGGGGATTTCATATCGATACCGGGTTCGGCGTCATGTCACAGTCGAATGCAGTTCCGGACTCGACGGTGTCGGCGATGGTATTTGGGGTCGGAAACGCAGGTTCCGAGTTGGAAGGTGACGCAGATAGCTCGGACGGTCTTGGAGTGGGTCGTGAAGTGCAGAGGTACTCAGACGAAGATTCTCCCAACCGAAACACGGTGTAGGAGCTACCAGACCTGTATAGGTGCATGAGATCGAAGGGCTGGAAGATAGAAGAGTCATGTATATTTCGATAACGATGTATAACATGCAACACCACTTACTGTGTACACGTAGTCGTCCGGAGAGCGATGGTTGTAGTGTTATTTGCAGTCCGTTTTTCCATTTTCTATCTTCTTCCTTAAATGAATCTTGACGTACATGCACTACTTCTGTTCGTTGGGGCCTCATTATTGTAGTGGTGCCCCTGCCGCATCGCTAATATTGCCTCAAAGTTTCGCCCCAAGTCATTGTTCTAATTCACCATGCCGCTCTCGCGTTGTTGCAAGATTTCTATCGTCATTTCCGTTGATCACTTCTGTGATTTTGCCACGCCGCCCTTTTTGTTCAGTATCACGTTCGCTGTTATCACTGCCTTCACTGAGCGTTGATTTCTCGTATGTCACCCTGGGTGCTGTTTCCCGCTCGTCCGACGCCCCCGGTCCCCGTTTCATCTCCTAGGCTTCAGTCGATGTCATGTTAACAGCATGAGCTCGATGACAGACATTGACACCTTCTTTATTTGCGGATGCGTCAACACTGACCATATCCATATTCCCAATTTTGAATTCTACTAGTACCTGGGCAATACATGCGACATCTGGTGATGCTATGGCACGTACCATTACTGCGCCTTTCCGTTGAAAAGTCACTTTGGCCGTTGCTGGTCACTGATTTCTTGGAGACAGTCCATCCTCCTGTAGGCTGTCATTAATTCATCGTGAATATTAAGGAAAGGGATCTGATCCAAGATTTTGGATGTATCATCATTGACATACCTTTAGCCACGCGATTACATTCCATGACAGCAACAATATGTTGGTCCCAACGCCACCGGTCCTTTGTCAGTCCGCTAGTGCCCATCACTCTGTCGAGCTGCGGGCATAGCTTGCGCCAAGCGTTTAGCAAACCAGTTGCTATGCCATTGCTCAACAAGATCATGCCTCGTGTGTCGCATCTTCGGGTCGTTTCTGCTCCCACTTGACTGACCCCGGGACGTGTCATGCTTGGAGTTCCTCTCGTTTCTCATGATTCCCGAAACAAAAGCGGCGGACCTTTGACTGCGCGTACACCGTGGCCGTCGTGACGTGAGTTCTCGGGTCTGAATGGAGGAACGATGTGACAAGTCCACGATACCATCCGAATCGGTACCCATGTAGATGATATTGTCGTGAATGAGACCTCTATTTGTGTCTGAGCCATGTTATGCTTGAAGAAGTGATCAACTTGAATGTCGCGAGCTACCACTGCGGGATATTTTGCGGGATCTGCATTTGGCTTAGGGCTAGCAATAATGCTGAGGTCGAGTGTGTCTAGTGCAAGCCACCATCGTCGCGTTCAACAAACGCGTTACTCGTCAAGTTGCTGCTACATCAGCAAATTTGCCTAACTCTCACAAGGCCATACAAGGCCATGCTAGCCAGTCTCGGACTGGCTATGCCTTGAAAGGCATGGCAAGGCCTTATATGGCTAATCTAGATGTACCTTGTGATCCCTGACTATCTGACGAGCCTTGCAAGGCGTTGCAAGGCCCATCTGACATCTTCCTGATCACAGCAGGGTGGGAAAAATAAGTCGTTCGGCAGGAATCAAACTCGCGATCTGCTGTAGCCACAACCAGAGAACTAACCATATGGCCGACGCTAAGTATGCTATTGTATTACCTATTGAAGACTACATCTAGCCCGGCCTGCCAGTAAGCCATGTGAGTCTCGTTTGTAACTGCTACAAATGGGCGTGTGCATAGTTTTCCTCCTCATATTCCCAGTCAACGTTCTTGCCGTCCTCTGCACCAAACCCCTCCTCCCCAAGCTGATCGTCTTCCTGCTCTGAATCCTCGTTGTCGTCCTTGACCTGATCCAAACCAGAATAGCCAAATTCGTCCATCTCGTCCAGAAGGTCATCGTTCACCACCGACTCTGAATCATCGTCGTTCCCTTCATCATCCATTCCATTGCTCTTCTCGTTTCCAGGATCTTCCATCAAGTTCCCCTCCTCTGCGTCCTCTTCGTCCATATCTATGTCACTACACTCCCCATCGTCATATTCCCAAGTTTGTTCACTTTCCAGTTCGAATAGAATTTTGTCTAACTCATCACGGTCATCAAGGAGACAATGTGTTTCCTCTCGCGTTGTCTTATGGCCGATGGCACCGCCTCGATAGCGCATAAACATATCCCTATCGACAAAGCTGTACGTGATTTTAGACGGTTTCAATCCAATGTACTCTGTACTTACACGTTGACATAAAACCATTCCCAGTCTTGGCGATTGTCTGATGGGCGACGAGCGATTGAGTTTGGCGGCAAGAGTGTCGAAGTCTGTCCATAAACGAATGCTGGGATGAGGTGAACCCCTCGAATGACCAGCTCAGGATCCAGGAATCCGAATGCAGACTGATCGCTGCTCTCATAGAACCCGACACGCGGGAGACGTTTTTCAGCCCAAATGGACGTCGTGTCCATGCTACGCGCCAACCATCGCACCCACAGGACATCCATCCGCCTGATTCTCCCCTCGTAACGAACGTTCAAATGAAATATTCCGATGATACGAGCATACCAGTAGGGGTGGGGGTAATCGCTTGCGTCTTCACGTGCAAGAACGATGACATCAGCATGTGTACGTGGATTCAGAGCATCTTGAGCACGCCGTAAGTCATAGGTTGTGTAGTTGACTCGGAGGACTTTGTGACGGTATATT
>JBBPUH010000558.1:0-10446 GCA_038094555.1 Boletus aff. phaeocephalus
AGAGAGCAAATGTGAGGGCACCAGCATATGAGGGAATCACAAATCAATCAAACCTTTTTTTATCTATTAGCAAGGCATGGGGATAGAATGCTATTCCAGCTTCCTCACAGTGGGTCTTATAGACTAGGACATGATTTTTGTGCCTGAAAATAGAAGTAAGTAAGTCTGTCAGATCATGATATCATTCTCCCCTTACCTAGCTATACTTGATGACAAGAATTGCTTATCTTACTACATATATTAATTGTCAATATGTTGGATGGTTTACAGCAGATAATGCTACAAACAACATTATGGCAATCAAGAGCCTGATGGATACTTTACTTGAGGCAGAGATTGTAAATTACAAAGAGAGGTGTATCTGGTAATATTGATTTATTTCCCATGTATCATGATGCATAGCTGAAATGACACTTAATTTAGATGCATGGAGCACACTATACACCTATCTGTTAACCATTTTATTGATGAGATATCCCCAACCTCATGAGCTTGGCTAGCAAAGAAACTTAAGGTAGTAGCAAAGAAGCTTGAAGCAGTCCAGACTTCTGATATTATTAACCTTGATGCCCTTGAGAATGAGATCTCAGCTGCCATGCAAGAATATGACTCTGATCACACAGAGGACTTGGATCCAGATAATGATGTATCTGATTTCAATGTTGATGATGCACTAGGAAAAGTGCTTGCGCTGATACATCAGGTTTGTTTTCATCATCATGTCATGGAAGGCAAGTTTGATGTTGTGTAGGTCTGAAAGTCTCCCCAGGCTTGTGCATTTTTTTGCAAGACATGTGGAGAGGTAAATATACCAGTGCTTGAGTTAGTCCAGTGGATCTGTACTTGCTGGGCATCACTTTTTTTCTGTCTAGAATGTTTTCTGAAGCTCCGTAAGGTATGCACTATACCAAGTACCTCAATAAATGTCTATGTTAAACTTCTGATATGATAGGCAGTGGTCTGCTTTGTCAAAGAGGCAGATGAGAGCGAGAAGGTACCTGCATTGAGGCGGCAGAGACAGTATGCCAACTTCAAATTGTCTCCTACTGAGTGGGAATATCTCATGCTCATACATCATGTTCTTCAGGTATGTTGTAATACTAAACCTTGGACTTGATGGCTTGGGAATCTGATGTGTCCTTCTAGGGACCTGCAACAGCAACACAGAGTTTTTCTGCAGTCACCACCCCAACCCTTTCTCAGTCAATCCCTGTACTTGAGTTTCTCGCACAACATTGGAAAGACTTTGCTGCAAATCCTCAATTCAATGACCTTTCAACTGTGCTTGAGGCTGGACTAGGGAATCTGACAAAATGGTATCGTAGCACTAATGAATCAGATGCATACTTCATAACCATGGATTTGTTGATCCACCTTGTGCACCTCCATTTACTAATCCTATTTTGAGTTTAGTGCTTGATCCCACAATCAAACTTGCTTATATAAAGAAAAAGTGGTCTCCTACAAAATTTTCTGATGGCTTACAGAAGTTTGAGGCTGTGGTTAGTGTTTGTTATATTCATATACTGTCATTTACCACCTAATGCACCATCCCTTACTGAAGTTTGACAGATACTACAGTGTGGTACCATCACACTGGCAAGTCTCTGACCCCCACCCTGGACTGAAACCAGGTTGGCAATGGATCCTCTCACTATACAACACATAGAATCTAACTGTTTATTTTCAATAGCTCAAACCAGCTCTGGTTTGATCCAATATAGGCATGCATGGATGCAACAAGCTATACGAGCAGAAAAAATGGCCCAGAGCACTAGTAATCCATGAGCTGAGCTGACTTCATATCTCTCGAGTCAGTTGGAGGAGGATGTAGGTGGTGACATTGTACATTGGTGGGGGGTGAGTTTGCCATGATGCACTATCTCCTACTACCAACTAATGTATAATATTAGCACCATTCTATTCAGTACCCTACTCTTGCTTGAATGGCCCAAGACTATCTTGCTATTCAAGGGTTAGTGTTATGATTCATGCTTACTCTTTTCTTTTGTTGCATGGTTTCACCTTAGCTCCTTGGACTTAGTTTCCTTTTCACCGCTAACTCACCAACTCCCCGTCATACTCCACTTGCTTCATCTGTGGATACTTCCACCACATTCTATGATGTTCTATTCTTACTCAGCTGCTATTCTTCTATGCCTGCCCTTACGCTTTCCTAAAGATACATATATAAACCTTCGATACCTCACCAATGTACTTTAACTTAGATCTCCTTGAGTCTCCTCTGAATCAACTTGATTCTCCCTTTGCTCTAAGCCCAGGTATTGGACCTGTCCTTGAACCCTTGAACCAGTCACTCCCACTGCTGAGTGGAGTGTCTTCCCTGGACTTCACATTACCATTGAGTGTGTGCTCACTCTGAACCTCACTGAACTTATATCTCGAGGCTACACTTGTCCCTACTTGGGCCAAGCATAACAAAAGATCTAAGCTACCTTTGTGGCTACCATTACCATAGTCCCACCCTACCATATTCCAACAAACTCGTATCCCTCCCTCTCTCTGGGGACTCTCTCCCAGAAAGAATGAACCCATTAACTCTTCCTCTGATGAAAGGAAAGAACCCCCTGAATCCCAAGATCTTGATATTGTCCTTATTGATAAGGAGGATGACACCCTTGAACTCTTGCACTGCCTTTCCTCCACCCTGAATATTCCCAGAGCCCCTACTCCACCTTCTCCCACCCTCATTGCCTTGACAGGACAGATCTTTGGACCACCTCCTATCTCTGGCATCCCAGTACATTGCTCCTTCCTCCCACCAAATTCAACTCCAACCCCCATGACCACCAAACCCTCAGAACTCCGCCTTGGCACCCCCAAGAACTATGATGGTTCACCCACCAAGGCTATATGATGGTTGAACAGCATGTGATTCTACCTTGCTGTCAACAACCAGGTTTACAACATAGATGCCAAGAAGATAGCCTATGCACTGTCATACATGACCCTCAGATTGGCTCTAACCTGGGCCAACACCTTCCAGCAGAAGGCCATCTCTGCCACTGCCATTACCTTCAGAACCTTTGAAGACTTCTATGATGCCTTCCAGAAGACTTTCACCCACCAATATACTCTCACCAACGCCATCTCCTGGCTTTCCACCACCCGGATGGAGTACAACTCCTCCAAGAAATCCTATGTCCCTAACCTTGCCGAATATACTGCTGATTTCCAAAGCAACGTTGCCCTTTTGGGCATCACCAATGAGAATGTTCTCATCAGCTACTACTCTGTCGGGTTGGCAGAACCCATCATGTGAAACATTTACAGGCTTGACTCTGTTCCCATGAAAATCAAGGATTGGTACGAGAAGACCATACTCTTTGATTCCCGATTTGTGCAGGCCCAGGAAACTGCAAGGGTTCATGCTGGGAAGACCTCCTGGGTCATGCACCAATCTTACACCACTCCCACTTCCTCCCCTGCCAAAGACCCCAATGCCATGGATGAAGATGCTGTAAGAGTGTCTAAACTCACCCCTGCCAAATGAAAATGCTGCATCAAAAAAGGACTCTGCTTCCATTGCTGATGAAGTGGTCATCTCAGTGGGGAATGCCCCACCTTTGCCTCCTCCTCCACTTCCACACCCAAGAACCTGAAGGATCAAAAGGTTCAGAAGGTAGTCAAGAAAGACAAAGAAGTCCCCAAACTCATTGAGCTTGAGGATAGTGACGATGATGAAGAAACCATTAGGAAGGTTTCTTTCCAATGGGATTTTTAAACCAGGGAACTCATTCGACGCAAGTCTCCCCTTCCTTTACATGTGCTCCTGTAATTGTATCATCTTCTTCGAAAGCAATGAAACTCCCCATTCAGCTTATTGAATCCTTGCACACAATGAAAGTTGTTAATGCTTGCGCTCTTGTCGATAGTGGAGCAGATATGTCCTACATTGACTGGCAACTTGTCAGAAAACATTGACTCCCCACTCAGAAACTTGCTGAACCCATCACTGTCTGAAACATTGACCAATCCTCCAACAAGAATGGTTCAATCCACTTCACCTCCACCCTATTCATCAATGTTGAAGACATTGCCTACAAAGTCCTCTTCTACATCATGAACTGTGGAAATGAGAACATTATCCTGGGACTCCCTTGGTTGAAACAGACCAACCCCACCATCGATTGGACCCAACAGACCATTAACATCCCTGAATCCTCAGACCAATCCTCTGAACTCTACCAACTCCATACCACTGACCAACTGTGCCATGACTCCCATCTTAAATGATGGACCACATCTGCCCGATTCCCCAAACATGTCAACATCCATGTTGTCCATGACTCCTGACTCTACGAATACCTACACTACGAGATGAAATCACAATTCTATCAACGAGCCAAAGAGGCTTACACCATCAACTGCATTGTCCATTGTGGATCCCACTTTATCCCCAAAGGATCCCCCATTATTGCTAAACTCACCAATGCCACTGAGCTTGCTATGGCAGCAGAAAGGGCCAAACCAAAAGTCACCCTTCCCTCTGAATATGAACAGTTCTCCTCAATGTTTTCCAAAGAAACCTCCGAACACCTTCCCCCATCTCACCCCTATGACCATGAAATAAATCTTGACGAGTCTTTTACCCTGAAGGTCAGAAAGGTCTACCCTCTCTCTCCCAATGAACAGAAAGCCACTGAGGCCTTCCTTGAAGAGAACCTCCAAGCTGAAAAGATTTGTCCCTCCAATTCCCCCCAAGCTGCTCCATTCTTCTTTGTAAATAAGAAGGACGGAAAACTATGACCTTGCCAAGACTACAGATACCTTAACAAACATACCATCCATGACGCTTGCCCCCTCCCTTTGATCTCTGACCTCGTCAATAAACTCAAGGATGCCAAGGTCTTCACCAAGTTCGACGTCCAATGGAGATACAACAACATCAGGATAAAAGACGGTCACCAATGGAAGGTGGCATTCATCACTCACAAAGGACTTTTTGAACCACTAGTTATGTTTTTTGGTCTCACCAACTTGCCTGCCACCTTCCAGAGGTTCATGAACGACTCCTTCAGAGACATGATAGCCAAAGAATGGCTAGTCATCTATATGGACAACCTCCTGATCTTCTCCCCTGATGAAAAGACCCACACCAAACGAACCAAGTGTGTTCTCCAACAAATGCAAGAACTCAACCTTCACCTAAAGCTTGCGAAATGCACCTTCACTGCCAAAGAAGTAGAATACCTTGGAATGATTGTTAAACCCAGACAGCTCGCCATGGATCCTGTCAAATTTGATGGGATTGCCAAATGGCCTACCCCCACCAAAGTCAAAGAAGTCCAATCATTCCTGGGCTTTGCCAACTTCTACAGATGTTTTATCCCTGATTATTCCACTGTCGCCCACCCCCTCATCAACCTCACCAAAAAATCCTCCAAATGGAACTGGACTGATGCTTGCCAAAAGTCCTTTGACTCATTGAAACATTTCTTTCTCTCAAAACCCGTTCTCCACCTTCCTGACCCCTCTGCACCCTTTGCCATCATAACCAATGCCTCAAAGTATACCTCTGGCGCCATCCTCCTTCAAACTGACTCAAATGGTGACTGGCATCCTTGCTCTTACTTGTCAACTTTGTTCTCCCCTGCCGAACGCAATTATGACATCTATGACAGAGAACTCCTAGCCATTATCTGTGCTCTGAAGTCTTGGAGACATTATCTCCATGGCTTCCCATTCCCTGTCCAGGTCTTCACCAACCACAAGAACCTCACATATGTACTTCTGCCAGGCCCAAACTCTCAATCGATGACAAGCCTGTTGGCTTCTCGACCTCACAGACTTCAACCTGAAAATGATACATGTCCCTGGAAAACTCCTTGCTGGTTCCGATGCTCTCTCTCGATGACCTGTCCTCCATCCTGAAGACCCAGACAATGAAGGCACCATCCTCCTCCCTGACTCTCTCTTTGTCTGTGTCATTGACTCTGCTTTGCATTGGAAGGTCTCATCCTCTTCCAAGGATGATCTCCTCATTCTGAATGCATTGCAAGTCCTTGACAGGTCAATTCCCCCTGCCTTCTACTCTTGCTTATCTGACTGGGCCTTTGACAATGGTGTCCTCACCTACCAGGAATGTGTTTACATTCCCCCAGACAATGAATTGCACCACTCCATTGTCTCTTGATGCCATGACCACGCCTCAGCTGGTCACCTAGGTTATCTGAAAACTTGCCAGCTTGTGGCCTCAGAATTCTGGTGGCCAGGTCTCGCTCAATTCATCCAAAAGTATGTTGAAGGGTGCTCTTCTTGCCAACAAGCCAAAACGAACACACACCCCACTGTCCCTTCCACCGCACCAATCAAATCCTCCACCTCCTGTCCTTTCCAACAAATCTCCTGCAACCTGATCACCGACCTTTCCCAGTCCTCCTCCTTTGATTCTCTCCTGGTCGTGGTAGACCATGGGCTTACTAAGGGGGTGATTCTTTGTCCCACCAAGAAATCCGTCTCTGCTGCTGGAATTGCCACTCTTTTCTTCCATAAGGTTTACAAATGCTTCAGCCTTTATGACAAAATCATCTCTGACCATGGCCCCCAATTTGCCTCCACCTTTGCAAAAGAACTTGGGAAAATCCTCAAATATAACCTTTCCCTATCTACTGCCTATCATCCTCAAATCAACGGAGAAACCGAGCATGTAAACCAGGAAGTAGAGATATATCTTCAGATTTACTGTGGGAACAACCCCACCTCATGATCTGAACATATCACTCACACCAAATTCACCCACAATCACCACCCACATTCCATCACTGGAAAGTCCCCATTCTATCTCATGGTGGGCTATGAACCCCATGCCCTACCTTCCATCCTCCCCAACACAGACCTCCCTGCAATTGAAGAACATCTCAAAGAACTTACTGCTGCACAAGATGAAGCCTTTGCTGCCCATGAACTCACTCATCAAGTTATGAAGGCTCGTGGAAACCATGGCTTCATTCCCTTCACCAAAGGAGACAAGGTTTGGCTCAAGGCTAAGAACCTCAAATGCTGTTCTCCCACTCCAAAATTTGATCCCAAATGAGAAGGATCCTTCACCATCATAGAAGTCCTATCTCCCCTCACATACCAACTCCACTTACCAAAAACTTGGAAGATTCACCCCGTGTTCCATACCTCTCTCTTATTGCCCTATTGTGAAAACAGTGTGCACGGTCCCAACTTCCCTTCTCCACCACCCAACCTAATTGAAGGAGAAGAAGAATATGAAATTGAAAAGATTCTTCACCACTGTGGACCTCCCTCTTGCTGCATGTTCTTGATCCAATGGAAAGGATACTCTGCCAAAGAAGATTTCTGGATCCCAGAACAGAATCTCAAACATGCAAAGTCTGCCCTCTCAAATTATAAAAGACTCTGCCCCTCCACTTTCCCTTCTTCATAACTTTCAAACAATCTCCCATCATGTCTATCAAATAACTTTCTATTTCTTCTGAATCCTCTGTTACTGTTTCTACTCCTTCTTCCATCCAGACATCCCCTGGATGGACCATTTCTGTTCTCCCTGACGACCTTTCCAATGTCACTCCCATGTGCCTTCCTGGTATTATGCACGTCTCCATACCAGCCCTGTCATCTTTCATACCCTTTTCCCAGAATCCTTTGGAGCTCACCTGGCTCTACCTCCTGTCATTGCTGTCGACATTCCTCCCTTTGCCAATAACCTTTGTAAAGGACCACCTCCTGCTGACTATGTTTGTGCTCTATTCCACTACTTAGTAGACTCTCACCTCTCCATCCTGTTTGAAGCCCACATGGACATGGACTCCCCCTTCTTCGCTCTTTACAAGGCTTACCTGCAGACCCAGTGCCTCTCAGTTGTTACTAATGACTTCACCAGTCTCAACTCAGCCCCTCTTGATCACAACTACATTGCCACAGTCCAGGCCTCTATCCTGGAGAACCTCCATGCTACTATGTATCAGTTAGGCTTTGGAGAGTTTCTTGTCAACATTGATCAATACACTGTTGAGTTAGCTGCTGAGAATGCTCACCCTGTCTTGCCCACCATCCATCCCACCTTGACTCCATGACGACCCTCTTCCCCTTCAACACCTGTTGAGAATTACATGATCAAGATCTAATCTATTATCTTATCATCTTCTTATCTAAGGATCTAGATTCTTGACATGTGATGATGACATGTCAATGGTAACATATTTAGATAACATGAGAGAGTTCACATGTCAGATGTCATTTCTGAATGACATGTAAACACTTTAGATGACACTTGACATCTATTCTCTCATGGTATTCCTTAGTGTTCTGAAACACTATTTTTACTCTTACTTTACATGGAGAGGTTGTCCATAGATATAAATATCTCTGTACATGTATATAAGCTGGGACATTGATCCCAGGACAATAGAACTAAGACCCATTCTCTGTTCTACCTCTCCTCTGAGATCAGACTCTCTCTTCGAGCTCTTCCCTCAGTCCTATACCATCCCAAAGTCTCTACCCTCTGGAAAGTACCCTCTGTGAGTGTTCCCATAGACTGTGCTGGTGCTGTAGAATATTGGCTTGTTCCACTGCCACTTCTTCAACACCCTCCGCATCCTCAGAGCCCTTGACCCCAGCAGAGCTTGCTGCTGTGCAATGAGCTGAGAACCTCCATGAATGACAACACCTCCTTGCTAAAGGACCCCTTCCCTCTTCTGACCATCGTTACTCTGATGCCTGTTATCAATGCCATCACCTTGGACATTTGTGGATCCATTGTCCTCTCTATCAATGTCCCATCATTCAGTGTAGGCAATGGCACCCTGGTCACTCTCAAAGGGATTGCCCCTTTGCCACTAGACAACCTTCCACATGCAACAGGACCACAAATGCTCCCTCTGGTCCTATTCGCAATGGAGGATCTTTGGCTAATTGCCTCTCTGACACCCCATTCCCTCCTCATCACCTGATCCCATTGTCTTCCTCGTTGTCTTTGTACTATTCCACCAGGTCTCACCAAGACTTGTCATCTTCCAACTCCTCTCGCTCCTCTCGCTCTTCCCAGTTGTCAGGATCTCATCACCACCATCCTATCCCTGTCCCTCCACCTTGTCCTTGCTCCCCCTGTTACCTTGGCCCGGGTAGGGATGAGCGTAGCCTCGAGATATAAGTTCAGAGAGGTTCAGAGTAAGCGCACACTCAATGGTAGTGCAAAGTCTGAGGAAGACACTCCACTCAACAGTGGGAGTGACTGGTTCAAGGGTTCAAGGGCAGGTCCAATGCCTGGGCTTAGAGTGAAGGGAGAATCAAGTTGATTCAGAGGAGACTCAAGAAGATCTAAGCTAAAGTACATCAGTGAGGTATCAAAGGTTTATATACATTTGGGAGATCATAAGGGTAGGCATAGAAGAGTAGCAACTTGGTAAGGATAGAATATCATGGAAGGTGGAGGAAGTAACCGCTGACGAAGCAAGTGAAGTATGACAGAGAATTGGTGAGTCAGCGGTGAAAAGAAAACTAAGTCTGAGGAGCTAAGGTGAAACTGTGCGACGAAAGAAAAGAGTTAACCATGAATTGTAACACCCCCTCTCCTAGAGATGATATCGTTCCTGAAGAAGGTTACTTGAACATCACAGGTTCACTGGGCTACTCCTATTCTTCTCTTTATGATTACTATTAGGTTCTTCAATGATGTCTTGAATCTAGTATGGAGGTAATGTTACGATTCATGCTTACTCTTTTCTTTTGTCACATGGTTTCACCTTAGCTCCTCAGACTTAGTTTCCTTTTCACCACTGACTCACCAACTCCCTATCATACTCCACTTGCTTCATCTGCGGATACTTCCACCACATTCTATAATATTCTATTCTTACTCAGCCACTATTCTTCTATGCCTGCCCTTATGCTTTCCCAAAAGGTATATAAACCTTCGATACCTCACCAATGTACTTTAGCTTAGATCTCCTCGAGTCTCCTCTGAATCAACTTGATTCTCCCTTTGCTCTAAGTCCAGGCATTGGACCTGTCCTTGAACCCTTGAACCAGTCGCTTCCACTGCTGAGTGGAGTGTCTTCCCTGGACTTCACATTACCATTGAGTGTGCGCTCACTCTGAACCTCTCTGAATTTATATCTCAAGGCTATGCTCATCCCTACCTGGGCCAAGCATAACAGGGAGTAGAAGGGGGGCAGAGATGGGTGAAAAATATGCCAGAGCATGATGGAGGTGACGAAATGGCAAGTGGAATAAAGCCGATATTCGGCAGCACCAGCAGAGTCTGTGGGAAAACTCACAGATGACACTTTCCAAGTGGTAGAGAAATAGAGGGGATAGGTAGAACAACTAGTTTGTGTAACAAACTAGTGGTTGTAGGAGTAGTGGTTTAAGCTTGATTACTATCAACGCGTGCCACGGTTTGGCTCGTCAGAGACGGTTCTCAAAGTGCTTACATTCCTGGGACTCATGGCC
>JBBPUH010000559.1:0-10441 GCA_038094555.1 Boletus aff. phaeocephalus
CAGAAGTACCAAAGATGCGCAGCGTCCCTCTGAGGTCGCCAACCAGCAAGGACTTGGAAGATCAAGAGCTTGACATCGACCTAACACCTCCGGGCCAAATTAATCTTGGTCTCACTGATCGCGCTGCTGAGGTACCCTTACCCGCCCATTCATACAAGTAGACTTCTCATTGAACTCTAGCAACTTCGACGAATATCAACGCGAGAGGGGAATCCCGACGTCGCGCTTCGTATATCCGTCGAATCTGGAGGATGCCACGGATACCAGTATAAAATGGGGCTCGCGAATGCACGCGCCCCAGAGGATTAGTGTGTGGCCAACCCCGCTTTTGCTTCCGTCGTGCTCATCATTCTGTCAGTCATCTTACTCATCCCGATATTCGTCCCTCAAACATCTATATCGACGCCGTATCGCTGCCCATGCTGAATGGGTCGACTGTCGATTATGCGACTGAGCTTATAGGGAGCTCGTTCCGGGTGACCGGGAATCCGCAGGCAAAGGGCGGATGTGGCTGCGGTGTCAGTTGGGAACTAAAGGATTGACCTCTTCGTTTTGTGAGTCGGCCCTTTGCGTTTCGTGCATGTCCGCCATGTTACCTCCCTTCTCATCATCCTTAAGTAACCTTTCATTTTGTGTACTTTTCTTTTTTCAAATCCTAGCACTCAGCAACGTGAGAGTGTTCATTGGGACGTGCTTCAAACAGTTTGAGTAGAACCTAAACTTATCCGCCATGGCATCTTCACGAGGTCCACAGTCGCTCGTAAACTGCACACGGCGCTCAGTAACCACCGCGGTCCTGTCTACATCGTCCGCTACGCAAAAGGGACTGTGAAATACGTCCTCAGTAGTGGTCAAGATCGCACTGTACACCTCTGGATCCCCAACTCGGGCACTGAAATCGAATCCTTTGAAACGCACGGTTATAAAATCTCCTCTCCATCACCGTGTATGTCCCTCGGGTCCTCTCGTGGGCAACGCTGAGACTCACACCCAGGAGTTACGGCAGTGCCAAGTTTGCGTCCTCGGGCAGGGACAGGTCCATGTGGGACGTAGTGACAACTCGCCGGTTGGCAGGCCACATGAGTAAGTACACGCCGTAGAGTGCAACATAGACGCGAGTGTCGCGAGCGGTACGTGGCGGTTTTGCGTCGGGGTCCCTCTGACACATTCGCGCGAACAGGGTTGTATATGATGCGACGATCTGGTTGTGGATTCTATGGCACGCGGTCACTATTCTCTGTTCGTGGGCCCTCGCTCACTGTGCTCAGAGCCCAATCTTGTGCGCCGGTACAGGCACTGAAGCCCGTGATGCCGTACAAGCGCTCCACGTCGGCCCAATGACCACCCTCGCCGGTTCGGTCGACGGCTGTGTCCGGACGTATGACCTCCGCAAGGGCGAGTTCCGCGCAGACTTTGTTGGCCGTGCGTTCGTCCGCTCCTCTCCTATTACTGTGCGTACTCACTCGCGTGCATTACTCAGAACCGGACACGTCAGTCATGCCATCTGCAGACGTGACAACACTCTTAGTGGTGACGCTTAATTCGCAGGTGAGGCTATTTGACGCGGCGACGGGCAAGTTGTTGAACGCGTTCACGGGACATGCGCATGCGTCCTATTAGTGTCGTGCCTGTTTCGGGCACGAGGAGGTGAGTGTTGTGTGCGGAGACGAAAACGGACGGGTGCGGGCTTGGGGACCTGGTCGATGTAAGTGGTCACGCTTGTGTTGGTCTGTTGGATCGGTAACTGATACTGTGCGTAGGAGGCAGTTTTGCAGCTGAATCCATCTGATCGATCCCATGATTTGATTACTGCAAGTGGACGATAGACAGACACATTAAATTTCTTCCCGACACAATAAAAGATGGTGGCCTAATAATAATACAGCCAGGTTTGGGGGTTAGTTCAGGTGTGCTATATAATCACAGGATGTCACGTGACAAAACGATGTCACCTTTTTTACCTTCACGAAAAGGATGGAGCTTCCAATGGAAGAAACACGCGCTAGAGTATGCCTGCCAAGAGGTACAGCGCGAATAATGCATACAAGCGACATGAAATGGTAGCAGAACGATGTAACCATGCATCGAGGAAGTACTATGTGCCCCGTCCCCGCCCTTCGTCTTCATGCCCCTTTTTCCGTCGTATTCGTGATCTTCCTTGTAGTCTCTAGATCCAGTCCGAAACGACGGGTCAATATATGCATAACGTCCCTCTTTCTGTCCTTATGCTCTTCAATCTTTGGGATCCCATGCTTTTCAATGATATCCTTCATCCCCCTCCCAAGCCTCGCAAACCGTGAGGGCTGTTCCGACAAGAAGACTTTCAGAAGCTCACGTATCCTATTCCGCGATTCAGTGTACTTGAGATGTCCACCATAGGTGTCATCCTGGACGGTTGTAATACAAACCTGACCAATGCCATAGTGTTCCATATGGGTTTTATTTCTCGCCAACCAATCTTCCATTTCCACTTCCTTTTCGAAGCCGGTGAAAACAAGAGCCATGGGTATCTTCGTACCTCTGAGGAGCTCGCGGCACAATCTATAGTTGCTTTGCGTTATCGGCGTTGTTCCACCCCTACGCGCGCAGAACAGCAACAGGTGGATACCGCCAGCAGCACCCAGCTCCATACTGAGTTCGTATGCCTTTTCGATTGCAGTTAGGTAACCATTAACCCCCATCTGGGGCTCCTCAAGACCGACGATGTCAAATATGGCAAAGTCCATGCCATCAAAGGAGATATCATAGCGAGTGGACTGCATCGTGCAGTCGTCAGCGTCCGATGAGACTTGTGCGATCTCTTTCTGGGCGATGAGGTTGATGACGAGATTCTTTCCGATACCTCTCTCACCGAAGAGTACGACATTGGTAGTGCGAGATTTCCCCGCACTCAACATGTATCCTGCGCGAAATATCCGTCAGCTCCACTCAACGGTGATTATTCGCTTTGATGTTACCAGTTTCATGATCCTGGTCCCCCGGATCGTTTTTCTCCATCATCCCCACGATCATCTCTGCGGTCACCGGATTCAGTTTGCAACGACGTGTCAACACCCGTATGACGTCCTCCTTTTCTGGGCTCTCATATTTTCCGGTGCAACTCCTCATTCCCCTCCCAAGCCTCGCGAACCATAAGAGTGGCTCTGGGAAACCCTCATTCTGGAGAGCGCAGGTTTTCAGAAGCTCGCGTATCTTTTTTTGCGACTCGGTGTACTTTTCTGGGATGCCTGGCAGCCGGAGGGCTGTAATACAAGCATGTCCATTGCTCTTGATGCCATAGTGTTCCATGGCCCCCACATTTCCTTGCCACCAGTCCTCCATTACTGGCTCATACTCGAGGTGGGTGACAACGAAAGCGATGGGTACCTTGGTGTCGCAGAAGCCCTCGCGGAATAATCGATAGCAGGCCTCCATTTGCATTGTTATCCTGCCTCCACGGATGCAGAATAGCAAAAGGTGAACGCCCCCAGTAGCATCGAGGTTCACGATGAGTTCATATGCCTTTTCAATAGCATTCAGGGCATCGTCTCTCATCATCCAGGGATCCTGGAAACCGACGGTATCGAATATAGCAAAGTTCATGTCGTCAAAGGAGATGCCATAGCGGGTGCATTGCGTCGTGCAAGCGTAGCGGCCAACACACGCAACATCTTCCTTAGCGATGAGGTTAATGACGGAACTTTTCCCAACACCAGTATCACCAAGGACTACAACGTTGATAGGCTGAGTTTGCAAGAGTGAATCCCGGACAACCGATGCATGTACAGAACACTCGTCAGTTCTACATGGTGATGGTCATTAAGTTCAGTGTTACCGGTTTCATGGTCACTTCTGACTCCAGAATCCCCAGCAAACAAGATTTGTCAAGGGGCCGGAAATGCTCGACAAATCGAAATTCTAGACTTCACCTAGAGCAAAGGCAGTTGTCGGTGAAAATCAAGTGGTGATTATATGTGGAAATGGGAGTGTACTTTTAAATGTCGACGTTTGATGAACAAATCTGGGGTCACCGACGAGGAAAGTGTGGACGAATCCCCGTTTCTGCAGAAAGACTTGGATGAGGGAGGGTTAAGGGTTTCGAGGGGCTTAATAAACATGACCTCGTGGGCCTGGCCAACATGCGGCTTGGTAGCATAGTGACTATCGAATAGGCTAGACAGGTCCGAACGCCCCATTACTCGTCATGTCAGCGGCCTCCTTGAATGGTTGTCGACCGGACCCATGGACGCTGTTCCTTGTGTGTATCCCCCCCGAGATGACCAAAGTTGGGACCTCCATCTCTAAATGATGTATCGTTCACTTGGAAAGTGAATATGGAAAATGAACTGCGGACGGTGCGTAGGCTGATGAACATACAACCGTCTCATGGCATGACAGATGGGCATGCCAAAAGTGCACCGTTGATTCAAAGGTATGATCCTGACGCCAAGTCACCGAGGCTTTGCCTTGGAACAAATTACCTAGTAAGAACTTGCAGGCGATAATCTGGCCCGGACGCGAAGGCGACGTCGCAGCCGGTAAGGGGCCGCTCGTTGTTTAGGACATGTTTGTATCTCGACTACCATGACCCTTCATGAGGTTCACCCACGCTCGCTCGTAAACTACACACGACGCTCACTAACCACCGCGGTCCTGTCCATGTCATCCGCTACGCAAAAAGAACCGCGAAATATATCCTCAGTAGTTGCAAAAATCGCACCGTGAGCCTCTGGAGCCCCGACTAGGGCACTGGAATCAAGTCATTTGAGCCACACGGTTACGAAGTCCTCTCCGTCTCCGTGCGTGTCCCTCTGGTCCTCTCGTGGGCAACGCTGAGACTCGCACCCAGGGATTACGACAATGCCGGGTTTGCGTCCTTGGGCGGGGACAGGTCCCTGTTTGCGTGGGACGTAGCGACGGGCGTGACGACTCGCCAGTTGGTGGGGCATATGGGCAAGGTACACGCCGTCGAGTTTAACCCGGACGCGAGCAGTACGTGGCGGCTTTGCGTCAGGCCCCTCTGACACACCTGCAAACAGGGTCGTACATTGCGACGGTCAGGTTGTGGGATCCACACTACGTCGTCGCCCTGCCCGTTCGTCCTCGCTCACTGTGTTCAGAGCCCAGTCCCGCGCGCCGATCTAAACACTCGAAGAAGCCCGCGACGCCGTACAAACCCTCCACGTTAGCTCAGTGACGACTGGCCGACGGCTACGTCCAGACGTACATGCGAGCTCCGCGAGCGCGGACGGCATGGTCAAAATGTGGGGACAGACACATTAGGTATTCCTACGTCCAACACACAATAAAAGATAATAATACAGCAGGAAGGAAAGAAATACTAGTCACCAGAACCCGGGCTGTCCGTGACAGCCTTTAATTGTTATATGAGCATCTCCCTCGTGGCATTAGCTTCCTCTTGATCCTCTGGCTAGTCCGGGGCCAAGTCAGTGCTCCCCAATCTGAAGAGCTGGACGCGGTTGGAGATACGAGGCTGGCAGTGACTATGGAAGTGATGTTTCTACTGGGTGTGGAGCTGAATGCACCCAAATCGTGGACGATGTCATTTTCATGAGCAAAGATGGTTCCGCCACGACGTGCTGGTCGGCGGGTAACTTCGGGTATCGCTGCCGGATGCGTCTCGGCCTCTGGTGGCACGCAACACGCACATTGCAGTAATCATCATTGCCATGAGTTTTGAAGTTGCTTGGTACGCAGCGTACACCCAGTTTGGCTGACATGATTCAGAAGAACTACTATGATCATGTTCACTGCTAGGACGTCGTCACCCTGCCTTGCACGCACATACTGTGCTTTTCTCTCTTTCGCATTCAAAATAAAGCGCCCTCTGATTATTCGTCCGTAGCTCCGCCTACGCCAATGAACTCTTCCAAATCGTCACTGTTACCGCGCGTCCTTGAGCATGACATTGATCACCTGCAACTGTTCGTAGAGCCTCGTCAGTTACCAGAGTGACAGACAGGCCACCCGCGAGATCCATCGGAGGTGCCTCAGGTTGGTTTGAATGCACTGGTCCCTAGGGCCACGTAACGCATGCAAGGTGGAATCGGAGGCTTGCACTCTGGAACCCATCTTGTTGGTACTTTTTCCACACGAAACAAGTCCACTGATTATATTTTCCAAGCAAAATTCAGTACTCGCTCAAGTCCCCGAAGTTCAATCAGGTACGTCTGCTTGGACATTAGTAGACATTAGAGACTAGTATTTTGGTAACAGAAAGGGTGTTCGACGAATTATACACGAACTCCAATAAACGAGCCACAAGGCGTACTCTGTGCACTGAGGTATCAACTCTGGCACGAAATGGTAACACGACAGACAAGCAACCATACATCAACACGTCGGTGCCTACTATAATCCGTTCGTGGTTGCCGCATTCCCAGTCGCCTGGGTATAGTTGGGCAGTGCCTCACTAACTGCAATAGAGCCATGATCTGCTGACAGGATACTCTGAGGACGTCGTGGACCCGCGAGTTTAGGGAATTCGTCGGAGAGCGACATGCCCCCTCCCGGCGCCCCTGGAAGCGGCCTCCGTGCCGAACTCTGTAGATATACATGCACTCAGAATTGTTCGTCATTGATGGCGGTTAGGAGGACATACCTCGTCTACTGCTATTTGACTCGGTGAACTCAGGCTGTCCATGAGGCTCTGGGAGTTGCCAGAATCGGGTGCTATTCTATAAGGGTAATCCTCGACGATTGGTGGATCCATAGTACTACGCAACCTCGGAGGTGGTCGGACCCCTCCAGAATCGTCCAGAGTCGAGGTGTCGTTTCGCAATACGCTCGTATTGTTTCTAACCTCCAGCGATGAGGAAAAACCAGTCGAGGCCACCGTAGCCGGCACGAGGGACCGTTGTTGAGGAGTGATCGCTCGATAATGGTCTTGTTGAGTGGCCATAGCAGCTTTCCAACGTCGATAGAAAAGCAAGGCAACCCCTGCACTCAGAATTGCAGCTGCAACCGCAATGACTATACCAGCAATTGCCCCCGAACTAAGCTTGCTAATAATGAAATCAGCTAGCTGTGGCTACCGCAATTGCTATATCCCTGTATCACTTACTTCGGCTGAACATTTGTGTTCGACGACGGGTTTCCGGCAGAGGTAGCGCTAGCGCGATACAAACAACTTGGTCAGCACAGCAAACAGAAGATAGGACAAATGGAAAAGTACTTGGCTACAGTCCACAACTGTGCATAATCGATGCAGAGGGATTCCCCACTTGTAGCAGGGAGGTTGGTGAGAACGAGTTGATGAGAACCAGAGCCGAGATTATCGGCGTGGTAAATCATGACGCCATAGTTGGTAGGGTAGTCATTCGATGCGCTGTACTGCACGCTTTGACCACCATCCAGTTGGACTGAGTACATTCCATTGGAAGGCCCGGAAGTCCCAAAAAGACTTATGGCCTCGGCTAGTAGTAGATTATGCATCAGAGGTCGTAACGATTTGCTGGATAATATGCGTGCCCTGCACGGGACGTGAGTCATTAATGACAGACTTAGCAGGGGGGTGCTCACTGTGAACGTGAAGGTGACGCTTGCGTCGTATGTTTGCGTGAGACTGGAACGAGACAGATAATGAGCTGCGGAAATCGACCAGTCAACGCTGCTTACTGGCCACTACCATTATTAAACAATCCAAAGTTAATGTTGCTCGAGCCCGAGGTCGCACTCCAAGCTGGCTCCTGGTATTGGAACCGAGGATCAGTGTCCTGAACTATCTCCGAGACCAACTGATCGCTCGTGTTCCCAACTTGAGATTGCCATACAATCTATGCGACATGAGGTACATGATCAGACAGAAGCTATTGACTGACCATGTCAATATCCACGTAAAGACTTCCAGTTGCAGTGTTTGTCAATTTCAAGGTATGCATTCCCTGGCTAAGCGATGACACGTTGAAAAGGGATTGCTGGAACAAGTTGTTCCCGGCACCATTGAAACCTGAATAGGTCGCACTGTCTACTTGAACGGTGTAGCTGCCGTGATTTGGCCGATTAGCTCCATAAATCCAGATGGCGGTCCCATTGAAGTTGAAGGATACCGAGCCATCCGTAACATTGTTAGTGGTGAATGTGCCAAGATAATAACTATGGAGAGAATGACGGGCAATCACATCTAGAAGGTTGAGAAAACATACTCTGTGGCAAATGGGTCATCTTGAGCTGTTCCTGGAAGCCAAGTAGAGTCGTATGCGATCAGAGGGGATTTGTCGTCGATCACATATGCGACCCGGGGCATCTTTGCCCGACAACGACGGGAGGGTGGTGCTAGAAAGGAAGGTCGTCTGTGTACTGGCAGTATACTCTTTTAGAAGCGGGTGGTAACATGGTCACAGCGCTGGCTCCACTCCTTGAGAAGCCGCGCGTCCGGCCGGCCGCGCTGAGTGGTGGGAGGTTGACCTGTGGGACTACTTCGGCAATCATTCAAGTCCGAGAAGTAGCATATTGATCATAATGCCCTGACCCTGCGAGCGTGAGCTGCCGAAAGAATCGGTTATCGCCTTGGACCACTCTGCTGTAGGCCGTGCGTTTTCATCGGCGTGAGACACAGATTGAAACTACTTACGTAGTCTCGGCGCGTAGGTCAATTCAGAGATGGTCGTTTTTGAGTGGATTGTTGGGAGCATATTTAGCCATGGACTGATGGTTACGTTGATCGACCCATCTATTGATCTGTATCTGCCAACAGCATGTTTTTATCGGTCACGATGGGTGATGCATTGATGAGTTTGTTGGAGGAGTTTCAGTATCTGATCCGTGACTCCATGGATTCTGCGCAAGATGCCATGCTAACCCGGATTGCTCCTCTTTGATGAGGGGCGACTTGATACTATCAATTCAAGTGATTGAGGTAGAGCGCGCATCGGTCAAGGGCGCTAGTGAGGCGCGTGAACCACGGCGCAAGGTGGCCTGTGGCTGGCACTGCCCACCCCAAGGCACGCCCTTGCTTGCCGCCCATCGCAAACGCATGCTCAGCGCTCAGCGTTCGGGTAATCCCTCCATAAATGCTAGCTTGACCCGGCCGGTTCAGGCATAGTTATAACGGACGGGTCATCGGCGGCGGCCACTCTTGTATTCATTCACATCATCTTTGCATCCTTCGTTTATACCGCAATCACTGCATTTACCAGACTGATCTGTAAGGGTCAGACCGTCCGCCGCTTAACCGCCAAAAGGCAGTGATACTGAGTGATTACCACTCAGTATCTCGGACGGTATATATACTGATTATCCGGAATCAGGTAAGCCAGCGTGCTTACACGATCATAGTGACATTGTAATTTAGTGATGATCGTAATTTAGTGATGATGATCAATATTATATTGAGCTTATGCAAAGCTAAGCAAGGATCAGACAGGTCTAGTAAAACAAAGGACAAGATAATTAGCGAATAATGACAAAGCGTGTGCATGCAACGAGGTGCTCGCTCTCGTATGAACCTATCTATGCGTGGTCCCCGGGTTCCCAGTCGCCTGAGTATAATTAGGCAGAGCTTCACTGACTGTAATGGACACATGATCGGCCGTCGTGGTACTTGGACGACGCTGCAGACTCGCAAGCTTTGGAAATTCATCGGAGAGCGACATGCCCCCTCCGGGCGCTCCCGGGAGAGGCCTCCGTGCCAAGCCCTGAGTATACACGTACTTAACATTCTGAGATAATAAAGCAATTGATGGAACATACCTCATCTGCTGTAGGTCCAGTCGGTGAACTCGGCGTGTCAATGATGCTCCGAGAGTCGCGAGAACTGGTTGCTATGACAGGAGGGTGGTCCCGAGCGAATACATCGTACTGTGGTGCGTAGTTGTTAACTAGTTGTTGGACCCCTCCAGAAAAGGCCTGAGTCGGCGTGTCGTTTCGCAATACGCTCACATTGCTTCTAGCCTCTAACGACGAAGAATACCCAGTTGGAGTGACCGTAGCCGGCGCGAGGGACCGCTGTTGAGGAGTGATCGCTCGATAATGGTCTTGTTGAGTTGCAATAGCGGCTTTCCAACGTCGATAGAAGAGCAAGGCAGCCCCCGCACTCAGAACCGCGGCTATAACTGCAATGACTATACCAGCAATTGCTCCCGGGGTAAGCACACTGACAAGGAAATAAGCCAATTGTAGTAACGACGGTCACCACGTTTCTATGTCACTTACTCCTGCGATAAATTGCCTGAAGCTGTGTTGGATATAGAAGTGCCACCGGTAGTACTGGTACTCGTACTCGTACTAGGAAACAAGGGACTTGATTAACTCGACGAATGAAAGTTGGAGCTGAAGGTAACGTACTTGACCATAGTCCACAATTCTGCATAATCAATGCAAAGGGATTGCCCACTTGCAGTAGGGAGGTTGGTAAGAACGAGTTGATGGGAACCAGGGCCGAGATTATCGGCATGATAGATCATAGCCCCATAATTAGTAGGGTAGGTAGTCAATGCATTGT
>JBBPUH010000560.1:0-10432 GCA_038094555.1 Boletus aff. phaeocephalus
CTGATTAAAAATTTGGCTTGAAATGGCCGGATAACGCCGACTCGTTTGGTCTTGGTCCGACCTACATAAGGTTTGGATCTCAAGAATGGCGTGGATTAGCAATGTCCTTGGTCCCTATACAACTTTAAATGCACATGTACAAATCGTCGTCGTCTACATTCGCTGACGGTTTTGCCTGCTCTCGAGGCGCCTCATCACTTCTCGTTCGATTTCGTCTTCGCTGCCCGCGACTCCCATCGTATACCACACGACGGTTATCATGCCGATGACGGCGGTGAGTACACACCTGTACCGAGAACGCATCAGAGCAGCTCTCTAGGTTGCCGTGGTTCGATGCTTACCCTGTGATGGCCAAAATACCTCTCGTCTGGAAACCAAACACGATCGGGAATGGTCCCAGGGGCAGTCCGGCCAGATCCGTTATGGAGGCGTGGCCGGCGGCATTTCCAGAGTCGGGGAAGCCCTGCGCCGCACACTGTGAAAACAGGTATGGCGGAGGTGCGACATATGTTGCAGCTCGCTCCTGGGCTTGAAGTGGTGCCTCGATGAAGTGGACTGCGAGACCGTCTTCCAAATGCCATTCGATGTGACCTAACCGAGAATGGTGAGCGGATCTCACGCTCGTTGTCCGAGACACGCACAGTGGAAGATCCACGCTCCGGGGTTGTCAGCAACGACCCGCAGCGTGACCGCGGAGCCGGCTGGAATGATGACCGTGTCGCGTCGTACTGGATTGACTTGTCCCTCGATCACTGGGGGGTTCAATGTAGGGTCCGTCGAGGTGAAATCGGTGGCGCGGCCGACGATCTGGAACATGTGACCGTGGAGATGGCTATGGGACGTAGGTCAGCGCGTCGGTGACGGAGTGAGAGAGTCGAGTCCCACAATGGATGTGCGCCCGTGTCGCTGTTGTTGACGACGATGTTGACCACATCGAGGTGATTGAGCACAACGGCCAGCGGTCCGTATGCTTCCTGGTTTGTCGCGTTTTCACCGAGAGTGAGGGCGGATACGATTGCGGGCACGAGCGGGGAATTGTAGACATAGCCGTCGAGCATGGCGCGGCTCGTGCCATCATCCATGGTCTGGAAGACGATTTCGAATTCGACATTCGTTGTGGCGTTGTATTGTGGGATGACTTGGAGCGGGACCAGTGCGGTGTCGTTGGTCATCTCGTAACAGTCTACAGGGCCTAGGTCAGTGATGTTGTCCGAAGAAGCGTATGTGATCGAAGAGGTGATGTCTGTTTGAGCGGGTGTCAGTCGGTAGAGGGGAATAAAGGGAGAGCAAGACAGACTCGGTTGGAGGTTTGGATTAAAGGTGGGGAACATGGAGGTGTCGAGGTTGGCGTGGATTGCCCAGTTGGACGAGGTGTCGTTGCGAGCCTGGACGAGGACCGAGTAGCGTTGTGCGACGGCAATGTAGAGCATGTCTGCTGCGCACTGCTGCACGTCCGTCTGCAAGAACAGCGTTGGTGAGCTTGCCCAGGATCGTCTTGTTGACTTACGCCGTCGACCTCGATGATGGTCATGTTGTGGCCGTCGATCCAGAATGCGAACGCGCCAAAGGCGGACATGTTGACGATCCTCAGCCGGTATGTTTTTCCGGGGACAAAGTTCAGGGTCGAGTTCTCGTTGAATCCGACCGCGGCGGTCGGGGGCGATGGCGACGTTCCTGGAATGGGAGGGAGGTAGGCCCCATTCTGGGAAAAGTAGATCAATCCGGAATCTAGACCACGGCGTGCGTCGAAACACGGTCTGGAGGACGGAAGAAGAAAAGTTTACCGGGCGTGGGCTCGTTCCCCATGGGGTTTTTGACGTTGATGTAAGACTTCATGAGCTCGGGTTGCTCGGTGTGGTACCAGTCGCCGAGGTTGACCGTGAATTCCTCGTCATACACGTAGGCCTCGCCCTGTGCGGGATGCAGGATGAGGGGGTTGCGCAGGCCGTCGACGTATTGACCCTGGGGATCGGGTGAGGATGGCTGTGCAGGAGTCAGGGAAGGGGCGCACAGGAAAATGGCCATGGGCCCAGTAGGTGCCGTGTTGGCCAGAGGAGTTGATCGGGACGACGTACTCCCAGGACGCACCGGGGGGGATGCCGCTGTGGACGGGGTGAGGGGAGGGAAGAGGGGGGAGACGGGGCGCACCACTGGGAGACAAAGGCGGCGCCGTCCATCCAGCTGGTCGAGTTGAAGAACATGCCGTGGTGGTGGACGGTCGTCGGTACGTCGAGCGAGTTGGTGACGTAGAGGACGAGGGAGTCGGTCGTGTTGATCTCGACGGGGGGCGGGCTGTGAAGCGGGTCAGGGCGGGACAGGGGATCCAAGGCGGACCGCGCACGGCCAGGTGTTGTTCACGCCGATGACGCGGCGGGGAAAGAGGCCGTCTGGGTTGACGTCCTCGACATAGGTGATGTTCCACCAGTGCTCCTGGATGCCGGCCCGGGCGAGGGCGGCAAGCGAGAGGGAGAGGACGAGGGAAGCGAGCATGTCTGCCGTCCACCGATCCCATCTCCCTATTTATGAGCAGAAAAGGTTATCAGATAGTCGGATCGGGGGATCGGACCGCATCGCACCTTCCATTTCCGATCATCTATTTACGGAACCCGTCCCTCCGAGGACATTTGAAAATCGCCAGATCGACTCCGAGGACTCGATGGCCCCGTCGGATAAAACGACACACGGACCCCCCCGCACTCGTCACCATGTCCGTCTTCTCCGTCCCCACCTTCTTCGTCGTCTTCCGCGACACCCTCCAGGCCGGCCTCGTCCTCGCCGTCCTCCTCGCCCTCGTCAAGCAGCTCGTCCGCAACGCCCCCGCCGTCAATGACACCCTCGAGTCTGGCCCTCGCGTCCAGAGGAAGCTCGTGCTGCAGGTACGCGCACACCCGCACCGCCTCGCCCTCGCTCGACGTCCCCCCAGGTCGTCTTTGGTGCACTCGTCGGTCTGATCGTCGCCCTCGCCATCGGCGCAGGGTTCGTCGGTGTCTTTTACACGCAGGGAAACGACCTGTGGACGACGAGCGAACAGCTATGGGAAGGTACCCGCACCCCTTCATAGCCCCGTTCTCGACCCTGACCGCCATCAGGTGTGCTCGAATTGATCGCTTCCCTCGTCATCTTCGTCGTCGGCATCACGATGCTCAAAGTAGTTAGTGCGCCCGCTCAGTGGCGTACAAACATCCAGGACACGTACAACGGCACCAGTACGCCACTTTTCGGCCTCCCCGCGATCTCGCTTACCTTTTTCCTCAGGGAGCGATCCCGGCGCACACCTCCTCAAATGGGTCCTCTTCCTCCTCCCCATGGTCATCGTCCTCCGCGAGGGCGAGTCTCCCCTCTTCCCGTGATGCCCTCGCTCACTCCCCCAACAGGTCTGGAGGTCATGGTCGTCGTCGGCAACGTCGTCTTTGGGGAGCCCGGCAACTCCATCCCCCTCGCCACCATCGTCGGCCTCGTCGTCGGCATCGCCTGTGGCATCATCCTCTACCAATTCACGACCCGAGCAGGCAAGCATCTCCCCTCACGCCCCATCAATGTTCTCAACCCCCCCAAAAGCCTTTAGATTGTCCCTCATCTGCATGACCAATCTGATCCTGCTTATCGGTGCCGGCCTCTTCTCCAAGGCCGTTTGGCAGTTCCAAGAAAGCGAGTTCATCATGTACACGGGCGCAACTTCCGACGACACGCTGGCAACAGGCCCAGGCACATTCCAGGTCCAGGGCAACGTCTGGGCCCTCGACTCGAGCCCCGCCTACTCTGGCAGCTACTCCGTCTTCAACGCCATCTTTGGTTGGCAAAACACCGCGACATGTAAGCACTCGCCATCTTTGCGCGTCACTCGCTCATGGCCGTCGTGCAGTGGGGAGCGTCTTGTCGTACGTCATCTACTGGGTCGCCGTCATCGTCGTCCTCGTCGTCAACAAGTTCCGCGAGGTAAATCTGCCGCCGGTCCGGTTTCATCGCGTTACTCAAAATAGCATCGTACAGGGGCGCACGTCGTTTTGTGGGATCGAGTCGGCCAGCGGAAAGGAGCAACGCCAGCTACGCGACGCGAGCATCGCCGGTCGTGCCTACAGCAAGACGTCCGAAAAGGACTCTGACACGGCGCCCACCACCAGTCAGAGAGAGAGTCCGACCAGAATGTGATTTTGAGCCTTGGAAACGTGTTCTTTAGTAACGATCTTGTACTTTTTGCTTACCCATGACTATCAAGAGGACGCTTCGGTTTGTTAGACAAGCACGGATGCATGGCAGTGATCTAGCACAAACACAAACGACGCCTACACCGACAGATCCAACTTGAACAAGCAATACAACAACGTCGCGCTCCCACACGCGGGGCATTCCGACTTGGCAACCACGGCCTGCGTGATGCATCTGAGCACAACAGATCAGTCCCGCGTCATATATCATACATGACGCACGCCACCCAACGCACCGTCTACAAAACAAGTGTCCACATAGGGTTGCCGTCATGTCCTCGCATGGGTCCCGACGGCAGATCCGGCAATGGAGACGGTACCCCGCTCCGTCCTCGCGCGTGCCCGATGGCCCAGACGCGAGGGACGAGGACGAGGACAGCCGGAGCGGCGTGCGACCCGACGACGGCGATCCACCGCTGGTCGCGACCAAGACCGCACGGTTCTCGCGGACGTACTCGGGTATCCCGTCGGCCGACACGAACACGACCGAGTTGCTCGATGAGGACGACGGCGAGCTCCGCGTGCTGTCAGCATGCACGTGTGGTCAGTCGACCGGGTGCTCGCATGATGGATAAACCTGTACCTGAGATCAAAGAATGATCTTACGGAACCAGAGGAAGCGGGCGATGGCGGTCGAGTGTCGTTATTTGTGGCGGTGATGGTTGCTTTGGAGGTGAGCAAGGCCGTCTGGCTGGCATTGCTCCCGTGTTCGGAGGGCGTGGGGGAGGGGACGCCCTCTTCTCCGTCGACGATGGGTGCTGCTTTGGTTTGTGGTGAGGAAGGGTTGGACTCGCCGTCTGGTCCGCCAATCTCCGCATCAGCTGGCAATGGCGTGCGTTCAAACTCCTCTGATTGTGACTGCTGACTCGACTCGTCCCTTGTCATGATCCTCGCACCAACAGTTACGTCACCACCACCCTCCACACCCGGGTGCACGTGCCTGAGGTGCTGCGCGGCCAACTCGTCAGATGTTTAAACAAGGAGCGAGGGCGGTCACACGTACCGCGCCCATCTCCGCGGAATTTCTCGTGCCCACACCACAAAGTCCACACGTCGGATGTGCGCGCGACTCCGCGTAATGAGCCTCGAGATCGTTCATCTCGACAACGATGCCATCACAGTCCCAACAGACCACGACCGGGTGATCCGACTCCACATGCTGACAGACAGACGCATCGTGATTCGTCAACGGAGCGGTGTGAGACTAGAAAACCCTTACTGCGCACAGGACGAGGCTGTTGACAAAGGACTTGCCGCACTTGCCGCACGTAGGATGACTCAGGAGATGATCCCGCAGCATCTCGTCCGAACAACACCGCGCCGGACAGATCTGACACGAAAACAGCTCGAGGCCTTCTAGGTGCTTCTGGAGTAATGGCTCGTCGTCGAACTGAGAATAGCAAACAGAGCAATGAGGTCGGGGCATGGCCGTGCGAAAAGCACAGACGTGCTGCCGAAAGGCCTCTTCATTCTCAAAAAGTGTGAGGCATGGTGTGCATTGGAACGTAATGTCGCGGTGGCCCTCGGAACCATTCTGGTGGCTCTCATCAGAGGAACCAACGCTTTCATCATCCTCTGATACAGGCTTGTCTGTGTCCAAAGACACGGAAGACGTCCGTCTGCACACCGAGCAAGAGCAGGGCTCGAGCAAACTGGTGCCGACGCAACACTGCTCGATCGAAGCCCATCCATCATTTGCGTCCGTAGGGAGCGCATTTGTCGAACAAAACACCCCTCCTTTGTCCTTGTCTTGGGTAGTAGAGCTAGGTGCTGTCGATTCTCCATCTGTGCGTTGGGTGGTGGGACATGACAACACTCCCCCAGGATGAATTGACGACGAACCAGATTGATCGGAGAGTGCCAATTCGGGATATAGGTTGACGGGGTTGATATAACAGGACGCTTCGTGTGCTTCCTTGAGGGCCCGGGTAAAATGCCCTCTTTCACAATAGCTGCACTCGAAATGTGGCACGGTTAATTCGTGATGCCGTAGCTGTGCCAGCTGAAGGAAGGTTTTTCCGCAGAGATTGCATCTAGAATAGTGTTTGGCCTCTGTATGTTGCCCTAGGGCACCCTCGGAGGAGAATTCGCGGCCGCAGTAGCGACACTCGAACGTGCTATGATCGGCATCTTCGTGTAGCTCCCGAACATCCTCTGAGTAAAATGTGCAATCACAATGGCGGCATTTGAATGCATGCTTTGCATTCTCATGCTGCTCCCGAGCTTCCTCAGAGTTGAACTTGCGATCGCAGTGACGACACTCGATGGCGCTATGTTTGGTATCTTCGTGCTCCCAGCGAGCTTCCTCGGAATTAAAGCTACGATCGCAATGGCGGCACTCGAACACATGCTTTGCATTCTCATGCTGCTCCCGAGCCTCCTCAGAGTTGAATTCGCGATCGCAATAGCGACACTCGATGGCGCCATGTTTAGCATCTTCGTGCTGCTGACGAGCATCCTCGGAATTGAAGCTGCGACCGCAGTGACGGCACTCGAATGCATGTTTTGCATTCTCGTGCTGCTGGCGAGCTTCCTCAGAGTTGAATTCGCGATCGCAGTAGCGACACTCGACGGTGCTATGTTTGGTATCTTCGTGCTGCTGACGAGCCTCCTCGGAATGAAAATTGCGGTCGCAATGGCGACAGTCAAAGGAATGTTTGTCTCTGATGTGTTGATCGAGTGCCTGTTGGGAGTTGAGCACCCTATCGCAGTGTCCACAGGAATAGTTGTGTTTGGATTCCCGATGCTGGTGGAGTGGTTCACCGGATGAGCCGAACGAACGAATCTGATAGAGTACTGACCATTCGGACGGCGTTGTCGTCCACGAAATAACGACCGGGACATAGTGGACAGACAGGCATTGGTGATGACCGTCGCTTGATGACTGTCGCTAACGACGCCTGTTTTTCGCACGGTTCGATTGCGTCTGTCCACTGATCAACATCACCGCGAGTCAGCAGAGCTGGTTCGTCTGCATGACGGACTCTCCATCTTCAACGGGTACACGCTCGAGAATATTACTCCCAGCCCCACATGATTTCACTCGACGACAAGGGCCTCAGGGCATCGTGGCAGCCCCTATCCCACCTGATTCGATAACGATGTTGCTTTCCTGCATCCAATCAGCCTCACCGTGAAGACACTGGTCATCAATTGTAGGACGACGTCGCCGAGATCCGTGCATATATTTTATGCATGCGCCTTCCCGTACGCCACGGGTCCATGTTTCGATTTAGCAACCACATATAATACTACTTTGGTGGCAATCCGGATCATCACCAAGACCAGCATCTGCTTCATTTACAATTGCCCCATAAAGCAAGGAATAAAAATGTCATGTCCTACACACAAAATAACAGCACAATTTCATGCAACAAAGGAATATTGTCTAGAATGTATAAAATACAACAAGAAGAACAGAACTACATTGTCTAGAGATCAAACTTGGAGCTGCACTCGATAATTAAAAGGGTGCAAAGCAGACTCTGACTTCCAAGAATGTTTCACCTATGGCATGTAGTTTAGAACTCCATGCCTGCAGTGTCAGAGTTGAGTTCGCGACCGCAGTAATGACACTCAATTGTATTGTGTTTGGCACTTTCGTGCTGCTGACGAGCTTTCTCGAAATGAAAGCTACGATCGCAATGACGGCATTCGAATACATGCTTTGCATTCTCATGCTGCTCGCGAGCTTCCTCAGAGTCAAACTCGCGATCGCAGTAGCGACACTCGATGGTGCTATGCTTAGCATCTTCGTGCTGCCTGCGAGCATCCTCGGAATGGAAGCTGCGATCGCAGTGACAGCACTCGAATGTATGCTTTGCATCCTCGTGCTGCTGGCGGGCTCCCTCAGAGTCGAATTCGCGGTCGCAGTAGCGACATTCGATGGCGCCATGTTTAGCGTCCTCGTGCTGTTGGCGAGACTCTTCAGAGTGAAAGTTGCGGTCGCAATGGCGACATTCAAAGGAATGTTTGTCTCTGATGTGTTGGTCGAGTGCCTGCTGAGAGTTGAGCACCCTATCGCAGTTCCCACAGGAATAGTCGTGCTTGGATTCCCGGTGCTGGTGGAGTGGTTCACCGAACGAGCCTCACGTACGAATTTGATAGAATACTGACCATTTGGACGGCATTGTCGTCCACAAAGTAACGACCGGGACATAGGGGACAGACAAGCATGATGATGATGATGACCGTCACTAACGACGTTTGTTTTTCGCACGGCTCGACTCAGGCTACCCATCTGCTTTCCCACTGCGCTCCGCAGAGAACACCTTGGTAGATCCCAGCACATCTCTCCGCCACGCCTTTCCTTCGATCACTCGCAGGATCAACATCTGCGTTGATATGCACTAAGAGCCGGTCAGCAGAGTAGGTACGTCTGCGAGACGGACTCACCATCATCACCGAGTACACGCTCGAGAGCGCGATCCCAATCTTGCTCCCTACCCCGTATGATATCAGCAGCGCGATGCCACAGAGCGTGTACGGCGGCATAGACTCCACGACGAGCGCCTCGATGGTAAAATACGGTGATAAATGTCCTCCATGGCATTCCTTCACTGTCGTCGCGTAGCACACCAACCGATACCAGATCATGCACGTTAATATCGCGTTCAAAAGGACCGAAATGACGTTGTACGTCAATCCGAGTTTGGTGGGAATGTCGTTGGAAAAAGCGATCCAAGGCATCCTGACCAGGATCCCCAATGCTGATTTGACATGGCGTAAAATGGACGCTACGACAAGTCGAGTGCCTATGCTCACCGAGGTTGACTAACCATAGGACGGAGGGTATGACGACCGCACGAAGGCTATCCCACACGATTCGACAACGGTGGATCTGGAACGAAGTAGGCAAGTTGCTTTCCCATATCCGGTTAGCCTCACCATGAAAGCACCGGTCATCAGCTGCAGAATGACGACTGCTGCTGCCCCGAGCTCCATGTATACGTCCGACGCATGTGCCTTCCCGTACGCGACGGGTCCACCAAGGTAGTTCCGATCTAGCAACCACATCTTCTGACCATACACTGCTTCGGTAGTGATCCGGATCGTCACCAGGACGAGTATCACACTGCTGAAGATGGCGTAGAACATGTCGGATTTCCAACGTTGCCTTCTACGAGCTAAGAAAACTTGCATGCTCCTCAAATAGAAGGTTAGGTAGGCACCTGGCAACGGTCCAGCGAAAATGCACGGCATAGATGTCAGAACCAGACCCACCATACAGGATGCTTTGCAAATTGATCCCCACGTAGAAGGAGCTCTCGGATAATGTGGCATCCGCGATAGCCGTCGTGCACGCCATGTCCAGAAGAACTTGAGTCGTGAGCAACTTGAGAGAACAGTACGTGCGACTTTATACACATTTACACCAGGCTCCATTCGGAGCCAGGTACAGGATCGATTGTTCCTGGACGAAGGGACGACTGACAACTCCATTGTTTCCGTAATCCTACGTCAGGTTGCAAGGGGATAGACCCTCTCCGGAATGTGAGCCAACCAGAAATCTAGCGTGATCCCGACGCCATTGTGACCAGCTATTTGATGACCTTCACGTCACGCCAAGCAAGATCCATCGTTCCGATTCTTGAGCGGAGTGGAAGGGAAGGTGAGCGTTAGATTTAATATCCTCAACTGAGCATCTCTGTGCAACATCGATTTGACTTCTTAGCGCGTCGACATCATGCAGAAAAATACCGCTAGGTTTCGTTCAAATCCGAGTTCGAGCGTACGAGTACAGTCAAATATCGAATCATTTTTCATTGCCTGTCGCGCACACATGGATGACATACTGTGCTATGTCTTCTCTCGTCTACGGTATGTACCTGGCGGTCGATATGCACGGTCCTTGACGGACTGCTACGTTTTGTAGGATTCTTCCCTCGATTCCCCTCAACTCGGTCAACGTAGTACTGAGTGGGGAAAACGAGGACATGACTAGTTGAGATGAAACAGATGAGATAACGAGACGGGAGAGTGCCGCTTCGTTATCGTAAAGTTCTGACCTCTTGAACAAAAATAGGCATATCGCTCTCTTGTCTCATACATAAAATCAAGCTGCGTGGCCGATCCACTCTGAGCCTTGAACATGACGAGTTGAACCTGCGACATCTGAATCTCGAATCAGTTACACCCTTAACAACCAGGTGAGTTCATAGAAGTTAATGTGAACCAATGAACCACATAAATAAGGACCATAAAACATCTCGACGCTTAAATGGACA